>APFE031667240.1:47235-71622 GCA_000404065.3 Pinus taeda
ATGAAGGAGTGGGTATGGAGGTGAGCTAGGTGTGTGAAGAGGTCCAGGGCTTGGGGAATGGAGATGAGGAGTGGCAAGAATGGTGAGACTTGTCCAAGAGGCAGTGGAGCAATGTGGCACAAGGATATGGGGAATTAGGGAAAAGTGAGAAAATGGTGAACGTGAGGCAAGAATCCAAGTTAGGGGATGGAGCAGATGGGTTTGATGGAGTACGGGCAGATAGAGAAATGGTACGGGTGCTCTGCAATTTGTTTTTCCAACTGAACCAACAAAGGCTTGAACGAAATCAAAGATCTAGTTATGTTAACCTAATCTGATTAGCTAACTAAAAAGAGATTGAACCAAATTTTACTTGCAATGGAACATGTATAACCACTATGCAATGAAGCAATCAAGAATCTGAACATGTAACCAACTTCTGCAAACAAAAATCAAACACTAATGGTTGCATGGGGAAGCAAAGATAGTGTTTTTGGTGGCAACAAGGTCACCTTGATCCCAGCTCTTGATCCCACTGAGGGAGAGGTGAAATCATAGGTGCTTGATGAACATTTTTGGAAGATCTCCCCTGTTATTATCCTAGCATCTCCCTGATGAACATGAAAAGCCTATCTAATCATTACCCATGACCTATGTAACCAGCAAGATGTTATTCTACTTAACAGAAATTATTTTTCAGAGACATAAGAAACAAATAACAGTACATAAAGGAGGCCTTGGCTCTTAGGTTGGGCCCAACCCCCAGAGCTACAGGCTCCTATAAAGAACTTAGAGCTAATGCCAAATAGAATTGCTTTTCATTATCCAAAAATAATCATCACAAGAAAGTTATACAACAATAGCTACAAGAAAATAAGCTGAGAAAATGACAACACTATAGTGCAAAAATACAACAGTTCCAAAAGTAAACTACGAAGGCTGAGGCCTTCCTATTTATACACTAGGAGGGGCCTAGCAGCCCGCCTAAATTCAAGGGACTCAGCTGTTCCAACTGCTAGTAAATAGTCACTCTTCCCAAAGCTGCTTGGCTGCCTTTAGGATTCGTTTTTGTGGCCTGTTGAGCTTGGAGTTGAGGGTGGAGATTTCGACGAAGGGCCATTTAATTCCAGAGATAACCCCCTACGAATCCTCACCTAAATCTTGGCTGTCACTTGGACCATAATTTCTTGGTTTTGCTCCAAAACTTGTCCAAAAAATCTGAAATAACCGCGTATTAGCCTCCCTGGTAGAGTGACCACCCTTATTCATTCAAATAACATAAACATACTAAAAAAACATGCATAATCTATGAAAAATGAAGGATTCAACAAGGACAATTAGGCAAAATGAGCCCAATAAGTTACCCAATTTGAGGCTCGTCACGAGCTAGGAGGATTGTCCATCATCTACTGTAGAAGTCCTTCTCCACACATAATTCTTGAGCTCCACAAAATACTCTTGGTTGATTAGACCCTTGAGCTCATCAACTTCTGCTCTCATGACCACCTTTTTCCATCAAGGATTTTCTCACTTGGCTCCAAATTCGATACTATCACATTGTCCTCTAGCAAACCATAAGTGCCCAATTTCGTCCACACTTGGTCTTCTCTCACGGTGCCCTTCAACAGTCTATAAGAGACCAAGTCCACATTGTAGCATCTGCACTGAGTTAGTGAATCCCAACACTTGGAGAACCTTACTGATGACTTCCCCTAGACTTCACCAATCCACCCTTTTCCTTGCAATAGAGGAGATATTGCACAAATATAGGCACCTCAATGTGTCCTTACTTAGGACACCATCAATCCATCATACATGGGTCCATCTGCAACATACCTTGCTGATGTCCTCTTGCCTCATGATCTAATGTTTCTATTGTCACCTTGGCTACTTGGTAGGTGTCCTAACAATCCATGTGGGCTCCTCCAAACAACTCCTAAGACCTCCTATAAGTAGCCCCCAAACTGACCCAAGCAATGGTCAACACTTTCACCCAATGCACAAAAATGTTCCATTTCTCAATCACTGTGGAATGTGTCACTAGTGTAGGACATCTAATCACCAAATCTTCCCCTCCTCCTTGAATTCCACAGGCTTCCCTTAACTGATCCAAATTTTTGTAAAAGACTTCACCCAATACACATCTTTGATATTGATGTTCACACCTTGTTGCACTGCTGTAATACTGCACCACTGGTTACGGCACACCATGCTACCCTTAACATCCACACATCTCAACAAGATAACCTCCAACTATGGCTCACCCTATAAGAGATCCCCCATTCATACATTGCATTATAGGGTAGTTATCCACACTGAATATAGCTTCTAAAGGCCTCTAATTGCTGGCTGTGTCTTGCGGCCTAATCGAGCAGTGGACTGTAATTTTGGTCCCCTCAAACAGTGCCACAATCTTTTGTTTAAACAATAGTCCCTTGCTCCTATTGACTATGAGTTCTTCTACCTTGCAAACATACCCAATAATATCCCTAATCATGACCAAACATCCCTAGAATAGGCCATGTTGTCACCTACAACAATGCAACTTTATCAGAGAATTTGCCCACATTGTACCAGGCCTCCTCACATTGTCCTTTTGGCTCCTTTACTATAGCTAAGCCTCACAAAAAAACATAGTTCTCTTTGGTGTGTATTTCCCAACCTTGTATGCTTTAAGTGACATCCCTTCACCTCATATTTATACACATATGAAGGCTCAACGAATTGATGAAGAGAGCCATCTATTGGATGATTTTTACACCAAACCTACATGACCTGGTAGGTAACCAATAATTACCTTGTCAACTTAAAAAATTAATTTATCTCTAACAACAACTTGGATTTAGATGGTTCATGTTGCATTGGAATCATATCGCTGAGCACTGTCATCCTCATCCATCACATGTTGTATCTTAATCATGGTTTTGGCCCAAATCATGATGGCTGCAAAACCCCCAAGCTTGGACCTCAATCCGACAAGCCCATTTGTGGTGCTTTGGCCTCCAACCCTTGAACATCAGGGCCTAGAGTACCTCCCAATATACACAAAAATCAGCACTCCCTCTTAGCGAGGGCGATACTTCAAAGATTAGGAAGTAACCATCATCATCCATTGACAAAACTAGCCCATCTGGCATCTATCGCTGTAGCATACCCTGTAGATGAATCCAACAATCTCGGTAGTGCCTTTTCCTCATCACATCCAAATGTGAAGATCCTGAACCTCCATAGGGTTTCTCCCTCTGAGGATAGACTCCCTTTGAGCCTACATAATCTCCACTAGCCCAGTCCTGCAAGCACTCGTCCTCCTGGATAAAATACCACTCGTGAAAATCCCTCCAATCTTAGATATGCAACATCATGATCTGATGAAGACTCAAGCCTTCCAACCTGTAGTCCATCACATGAAGCCATCTCAATCAACCTGATCTCGTCCATGCCATAGAAATCCTTGAGTTGTCCCAAACATCCATGGAAAGACATAGGAAGTCCATGATCTACAAACCATCACACAACATAGTGAAGTGCACCAGGTTCACCACCGATCCACCAAAACTCCTAGCCCATATCATCATGTATTACATCGAGACCACATCTCCATGTATCTAGCTGAACCCTCTGCTCCATGATCCAGACACCCACGACTCCCTCTGAGTTGCTTCGATGTGCACGCTCTACCTCACTCTCCCTCAAAGTAGCTCAAATACACTCCAATATCATGTTGAATTTCCATGATCTTGGGTCTAGGTGAGAGTCTTAAAATCATTGACACTACCAAACCAAGAATCCCAACCATAAACTACTTTACACAGTGGAAATATAAAGCAGTAAATCACACATGGACAGAACATAGACAACTTTTTAATTTTTCAACCCAACATTGTTATATTAACAACATATAATACAATAGTCTAGGGCTCATGTACCAGTGATAATGGCCTTTAGTACAAGATACAAAAATGAGACATAGTGTCAGTCCATCAATAACCAATCTTCCCTTAAGTAGATACTCTGACCATCTTGCTGATGTAGTCAACTTCATAGCTCCCCTCGATCGTACCCTATACGTTCTTGGTCCTTCGGCTTCCAATTTGTAGCTCCTACCTCTATCAGTGCTCCAAGTCTATCTGTCCATTGAATCTCAGCTATCTAATATGCTCTCTAGTTGTGCCTTCATCCATCAACGCCACAACAAATTGAGACTCGTGTCAATTTGTTCATAGCTCCACTTATGAACAACTCTCAACCTACCCATTTCTGCTCCTAAACTACTTAGGGACTTCAACCCAGTATGGTCTTCCTACATTTCTCTAGTGAATACCAAGATAGGGCATATAGAGTTTCTACCTATCACTAAAAGATGTCTATTTCCCACAATGAACAAGGGCTAGGAGGATTTCCCACTATCTACTATAGAATTCCTTCTCCACACACAAGTCTCAAGCTCCACAAACTGCTCCTAGTTAATGAGACCCTTGAGCTCATCAAATATGAATCTCACAACCAACTTTTTCCATCAAGGTGTTGCTCACCTAGCTCCAACTTGGACACTATCACATTGTCCTCCAACAAACTATAAGTGCCCAATCTCATCCACACTTCTTCTTCTCTCAAGGTGCCCTCCAATAGTCCATGAGAGACCAAGTCCACGCTGTAGCATCTGCACCTAGTTAGGTCATCCCCACACTTGGATACCCTTACACATGGCTTCCCACAGACTTCTCCAATCCATCATTTTCCCTGCAATAGAGGATCTATTACACAAATCTATCCACCTCAATGTGTCCTCGCTTATGACACCATCAGTCCATCATACATGGGTCCATCTAATGTATTTGTGGTAACCTTGGCTACTTGGTAGGCCTCCCAGTAGTCCATGTGGGCTCCTTCAAACAACTCCTAAGGCCTCCTACAAGAAACCCACAAATTGACCTAAGCAATGCTCAACACTTTGAGCCAATGCACAAGAATCTTCTACTACTCAATCACTATGGAATTTGTCACTAGTGTAGGGCATCTAATCACCGGATCTGCCCCTCTTCCTTGACTTCCACAGGTTTCCTTTAACTAATCCAAATTATGGTCAAAGACTTGACCCAATATACATCTCCAATACTATTATTCACACCTTGTTGCATTGTTGTAATACTGTACCACTAGTTAGGGCACACCACATTGCCCCTAACCTCCACGCATCTCAACAAAACAACCTCCAAAAAACTGTGGTTCACCCTATAAGAGATCCTCCATGCATACGCTACCTTATAGGGCTACTATCCACCCTAAACATAGCTCCTAAAGGCCTCCAACTGCTAGCTATGGCCTGTGTCCTACCCTAGTAGTGGACTATAACTTCAGTCCCCTCAAACAGTGCCACAATCTTCCCTTTAAACAACACTCTCGTGCTCCTATTTATTATAGCTTCTTGTGCCATGCAAACGTACCCAAGAACAACCGTAATCACACCCAAACATTCATAGAATAGGTCACATTGTCACCTACAATAATGCAACTTTATCACATAATCTACCCACATTCTAGTAGGCCTCCTCACACTGTCCTTTTGGCTCCTTTGTTGTAGCTAAGCCTCATGAAAAATTCAAAGCTCCCTTTGGTGTGTATTTCCCAAACTAGGATGTTTTAAAACACATCCCTTCACCTCATATTTATACACATATGAAGGCTCAATGAATTGATGAAGAGACCCATCTATTGGATGATTTTTACACTAAACCTACATGACTTAGTAACCAACAAGTACCTCGTGAACTGCAAAAATTCATTTCTCTCTAACGACAACAAGGATTTGGACAATTCTTGTTGCATTGGAATTGTATCGTTGAGTACTATCATCCTATTCCATCAAATTTCATATCTTCATCATGGTTTTGGCTGAAATAATGAGGGGTACAAAACCCCCAAGCTTGGAACTCAATCCCACAAGCCCATTTGTGGCACTTTGACCTCCAATAATTGAACATCGGGGCTTTGAGTACCTCACAAGCTACTCAAAAATCAACAAAAAGAAGAGAAACAAAAAGGATTTTTCGAGAAGAGAAGAGAAGGTAAGACAATGATAATAGTTGGGTTGGAAATATTGGCATGAATGGGGTCTCTCCTTGGTGAGGAACAATGGCCTCTCAATTCTGTGTATGGCCAGAGGGTGGAGATGGGATTTCCCTAGATTCTCTTGATGGTTGGTGTGGGGGACTGTTCCCTCGATTCATGGATGGAGGACCTTTGAATCATTTCATTCTATTTCATTTTACAATATGTTATGTATTCCCGAAAGTGGGTGGAAACATTATGTTTTCTTGGAGGGTGGAGACTTTCTTATATGGATCCCCTTGAAATTCTTGGGTGGAGGTAGTTGGCCTCTGGATTCCCTGTGTGTTCCCAGGTGGAAAATAAGCCTATTAATTTCATGTGTATCTTGACTGGCTACCATTGGGTAGCTGGAGGGTGGAGGAAACTCGCCTCTGGATTCCCTATGCATTGTTTAATTGTTGAGTAGCTAGTGGGTGGAGGAACAAGGTCCTATGGAGTCCCTGTTTCACCTGGCAGTTGTTGTTATAATCCTTTGGGGAAGCCCCTCAATCTACGGAACATGGCTCAGGGGTGATAATTAAAAGTGTGCATTGGATGCAACTATCTATGGTTGGGTGGAGAGTCCTTGTATCTGACTTAGTTGTCCTAAAAATTACAAGATAATTACTCTTGTGTTTTTTTAAATGATAATGAATTTATGTTCCATTCTAGATTGAAATGGTGCATATAAATGCAATGAACATGTGTTTTTGTTTATTGTTTTGAATGGTGCACATAATGAAAGGAAAGGGACCAAGTTCCTATTATTCAATTGATTGATTAGGACACTATGCAATGCTAAGGGTAATGAAATAGTATATAAAGAACCTGATCCAAAATTGTAACAATGAAAAAAATAGTAACTCTTTACATTAGATGTATAATGATTACATGGGAGATATCCTATTGTGACACGGTCGATGTGCATATGTTGGCTACAAGCCTATATTGTAGTTTTTATGGAAAGGTGTTGATGTTTAGGATTACTTCCTCTCTTAACCTTAATAACCTATGATTTTTCATTAGGGGCTTATTCAACCTTTAATTTTCAGTAGCATGCATTCCCACCCTAATGACATTGGTGTTGAACATTTGCACGCTAAACACCATCATCTATTCCATACCATGGTGATGAAATGGTGTGGAATTTTCTTGCCTCAGTGGATGCTAATAACCGTGGTGTTCCAGGGGTCGATAACGCCTTCAAAGGAGTAAATGTCTATCCAATTCTTAGGGCCAAATGTTGTGGAGGTCTTCAATAAGTGCCACGGTGTTGCTAGTCAAGGCATTGTAGGCCTTAGGGTGCACCTTGGTGTGAGGATCTTCGAGGAGTAATGATCTCCTAGTAGTCTTCTTGACATCTTATGAAAGCCATAGATTTAGGAAGTTTAACTGTAGAATAATCTCAGGAGGGATAACACCAATGGGTGCTTAGTGAGGCATAGTGGCCATGGTGAAGCATTGGCACAAACTCAGATTGTTGTAGAATCACTGCAGCTGAGCCATAAGTAAATCCATCCCTCAATGATGAAGTTGCATAGAGTAGCATTGCGAAGAAGCTATGAAGGCATTTAAACTTATAGTTTAATTAAATAAACTTAAGAAATTGGTCTAATGAAAGATCTAGACGTGGAAGATTAAGATTGGATGCCTTGATCTTGCCCTATTCTAATTGGGAAATGGAGGGGTGATGTGGCTTGGAGGTCACATCCTAGGATTTTATTTTTGCATTGCAAAAGAATTACATGGATGACTGGGCACCAGGCCAGTTGGGCCCATAGCTTGTAGGCGAGGATCCTTCTTATTGGCTAGAGCTTAGCCCAAGTTGCAGCTCATACCATCGGCATTTATCCTATAACTATATAGGAGGAGTTTACTCCGGAAGCATGGGATGAAATGGGGAAAAGACATGGTGGCCTCCACGTAACCTTGGAGGAACTAGGATTGGCACACGGCGAGCCATGGGACAACTCAACACATAGGGATTTCCTCGGAGGTTGATTGTGAAGCGTAATAAGGAAGGGTTAGGATGACACTGTATGGGATGTCATGGTACTATCACGTTGTGGACCAATTGGAAGAAAGAGAGGGTGGAGGTAAGGCCTACCAACCCATGTGTCTCAAGGGTCTCATTTGGAAGGTGGGAGGAGGAGAAGTTGAGAGATCTCCAGGATAATTGGATCGAGGTGACATGGAAACAAGTTGTAGTGGGAGATGAACCAAAGTAGCATGCCAATAACACAAGATAACATGTCCTAGTGGTCCTTGTTATCACCCAAAAAGTGATCACCTAGCCATGTCTTACTAGGTTGATCAAAATACACCATGTAGGATGGGTTTTAACATATTGAAACCCAGTTTCACCTTAGGAAATAATTTATTGAACAATTTTCCTAAATTATTTCTCATTAAAACCCAAAAAACCCCCATGGGAATAATTAAATAAACCATTATTTATTTATTATTCCCTCGAAATAATTATTAAATGATTACCTAATAATTATTTCTGACCATTTTTTACTTAACCACTCAGGAAAATTAAATAAATCATTATTTATTTATTATTCTCATACTCCCTCATAGGATAATTATTAGATAATTATTTAATGATTATTTCTAATTCGTATTTGACCTAATCACCATAAAGGAATTAATAAATCATTTGTATTTTTTAATTACATTAACCACTTTCTAAATAAATATATCTGACCATTTTGAATATCTTTTCCCTCTTAAAGAAT
Source organism: Pinus taeda (assembly GCA_000404065.3). NCBI lineage: Eukaryota > Viridiplantae > Streptophyta > Pinopsida > Pinales > Pinaceae > Pinus > Pinus taeda. Next base: position 56,043 of record APFE031667240.1, read on the forward strand.
ATAATAAAATATTGATAAGAACTAGATTTTGATTTAATCTATAATATTTTATTATTTTCTAAATCCCAATCTATCTCAATATTTTGCAATAAATAGAGGGGTTTTCTTCTCATTCTTCACAATGATGATTTTAATTTTCCCCATTATCATCATGTGAATTTTGAGCTCCCATCTTGAGTTCAAGCCTTCATTACTATCTTTTTCCCATAACACACTTAAATCTAGAGAGAGTTGAATCATTTTGAGGCACAATATTCAAAAGGACCCATACCACATAGGGGAATTTGCAGATGCAAGTCAACAAACTCTCCTTGTTAGGTGTAACTATTCCAAATTATAATAGTAATGATAAAATCATCTTTATTCCATTGGGTTTTGGTATTGTTACTTGTTTTTGCATATTTCTTTATGCCTGCATGTTTACTTTTGTAGATTTTCTTAAATCATTATTGCAAATTTAAAGAATATATTATACCATATTTTTTTGTTAGGGTTGCTAGTCACCAACAAATTAAGTGAAGCATTTTTGGTACACCTTTTCAAAAATTTTACACTAACAAATTGTGACTCCATTAGGTCTTTAGTCATCAACACATAACGACTCCACTGGTGTAGCAATTTAGAACCTTGCTTACTATTGTTTCAATATTTTTCAATGTTTTTTTCCAGATTTTTTCTTTCTCTCAATTCTCATTTTTATTTTTAGATTTATACTATTTGCTGGAAACTTCTTGCTTCTATTGGGTTTTCATGTCTTTGTTGCAGGCCACAGGTACTAGCTGCATAGGAGATGGCACAATCTACAATACATCTACTGAACATAACCCTTGGGATTAGGGCACACATTTTGGCCCCAAACCTATGTCTCATAATGAACATTTTGGATTTTTTCTTGGATCCAGGTGCACTTAACAGGTCAAAACCTGCACCCTACCTTTTTTCCAAAATTTTTGTTCTTTATTTTTTATTTTTTTATAGATTTTTTAGATTTTGTCAAGAGTGTTGCCTATGTGTTGGGAAGGGATTCTTTTCTTTTATTTTTCACCTCTAGGCCTCGATCCACTTTTTACTTTTCTCATTTTAAGTAAGGAAAAATCCTCCTAGGGTTTAGAGTACACCTCTATCAAGTTGGAGAGAATTTCCTTAGTTGAGGAGTCTAGTGTGCAACACCTTTAGCCATGTTTTCTAGCCTTTTGCAATATTTTTTAGAATTTTTTTACAACATTTTATTCTCATTTGAGACTGTTGTTGTGATTCTTCTCTAGGATCCCCTTGGGAACCCTTCTTTTTGCAGCTTGTTTTCAACAATTTTCCAGCACTTTGCTTTCTATTTTTGTTGGTTTTTCTACACCATTCCAGTAGATTTTTGCCTTAAGATTTGAGTCCCTTTAGAAATGAGATACTTTGGTGATTTTGTGTCTTTGAGTTACTTGTTTTTCCATCATTTTTGTTTTTGTTTGGTAGCCCTTTTGGGTGGATAATTTTGTGCTTGAGCTTGCTGTTTATTTTATTTTTTCATTTTCAGTATTAGTAATAATTTATGCACTTTATGTTTAATAGCATCAGCATCATAAAACATGCTCAATTAACTCATCCATTGACACATTATTCAGACTCTCACACCCTAGGTGAATGTTAGCTTGGTTAAAACTACAAAACCAAGTCTTGAGACACTCCACATTAATAATAAATTAACTCGCATAGATTAAGCCCACTTGGGTAGTAAGGAAAAACAATATTTGTAGTTAGGTTTAGGATCAGTGAGATAGGATTCCAAAAACACCCATCAATCTCTTACATGGAGAAATACAAATTTGACATTGTACGAAGCTTAAAATCCTTCACAATACAATAGTCCAAAGCTGGTGCATGCCAATGAACTGTTTGAGAGGGGGTTAGGCTTAGGTCTCAATGTGCATGAATCTCCATGAGGCTAGCCCCACTCCTTTTTCCAAGGCTCCACATTGTTGACTGACTACCAAGAAGCCCAAGACTTGACTTCCCTTGTGGGATGAAGGTAACCTTAGTGGCCAATCTTAGTGAAACACCCTATATGGGCGGCTGTGGGAAAAGTAGTAGCTCCTTTACCATACCTTCCCCTAAACAACTGTGATTGTGGAGATTGGACCCCCTTAAGTAAGAAATATTTTGGAAAGCCATCTGAAATAGTAGAACTATGACTTGTTTGAGGATTTATACCACATTTAGGCTAGAGGTCTTTTTCATTTTGATACAATGTGTTTTCTTTGATTTGAGTAGCATACCATGATTGTTAATATGCACATGGCACCACTGCACTACATGTTTGCTTGTTGTTTTCTACTCTCTTCCTTCATATTTACCCTTTAGTGACATTATTTTGTCCTAACACCATTGCGCCCCTAGGAATTTGTTAAGGATATTTCTTGGCCTTCACCAATAGTTTCGTTTAGGATATTCTCTTACTCATCAAGTATGGATCCATCCTCCTAGTCCTCGATTGAGTCTACATATAGAATCTATTTCTTCTAATTCTTCTATCTCTTCCACTGATTCCCCATCCTCCCAACCCCACAACTTTATGATGTCAGATCTAATTCAAGTGGTGGAAACCAATGTGGTACCTCTGGTCCTAATGACAGTAACCCTCAACGGGGTAATATTAGGACCTCTTCGGGTATGGCTGCTAATCAACCTATTCTTCCCTACATGGTTGATTTGAGCCTTCCCGATTTAAGGCAGATCATCAATCGTTCCCTTCTCCATGACAAAATTTTTCCTTCCATGCCCAATAAAATTCCCTCAGACATTACCAAGTTTGAAGGTAATCATGGATAATACCACACCAATCATGTTCGTTCTTTCCACGTGTGGTGTTCATCAAATTCCATCACTGAGAACTCCATTCATATTCATATTTTCAAACACACTCTAACTGGTGTTGATGCCAAGTGGTATGTTGATCAGCCACATGCCTCTCATCCCACCTTTTCCACTCTTTCCAATGCCTTTCTTTCATATTTCCAATTATCTCTTCAATATGACACCGACAATGAACTATTGACTTTTTTTCATCAAATTTCTCCCACTTGCCTTTCTAACCATGTGCAAGAATGGCGCAAAAGGAATAACATTTGTATGCTCATAAGTTTGAGGATCATGTTTATATGGATTATTTTTTAATAACTCTCTCTAAGAACAATTTTAAATACACATGAATAGGGAGCTCTATTGGGGTCCACCTCTTGCCTAGACCCAAGAATTCATGACAAGCCCATATTCCATTCAATATGTAGGCGAACATGTAAAAATATGGATGCTTTCCTTTAGGTGCATTTTTTCTTTTTAAAATTGATCTATAGTTATTGTGATACTAAATCGTATCAATTGAATATCTTCCCTTCTGTGACGATCAAATATAACATATAGATCCATCTTTCAGGGAATGATTTCATATTCCTTTGTCCATGTATACAGCAACACATAGCCATCAAGCACTGGTAAATGTTTCTAAGGGACTTGGTGTTGTAAGTACTATTAGGCTTCTAGAGAAATTTACTTGGTTCCTCCCACCATTACTTGATTACTTCTTTGGTATTCAGATAACTTCATGCTACATAGAATCGAAGAATACAAGTGCCGCTAAGGCTTGAGAAAGTTGTAATATAAGTGAATGTCATGTGGTTGATAAGAGGCAAAGTGTTACCCACTGACATTGTTCAACACCATGTTCTTCATGTCTAGGCCTTATTATACCAACATGATAATATTGACACATGGTAGCACAAGATACTTACAGGTAGCTTTGTGGAACTCTGATCACTTGATGTTTTCATAAACTTCCCTATCCTTCAGATGTTATGAAAACTCATTTAAGTTGACTACATATTTGATAGTGAGCCATATGATAGTAAAGTCATTTTCATTGAGGCATTAGGTATATGACAATAGAGGAATTCTTGTTGAGGTATTGTCAATGGCCTCCTCGCTACTACTCTCTGTGACCTCCTTTAATGATCCTTTCATGGGAATCATGTCGTTATTTGATGATCAAAGATTGATGTGTCTTTGATCTATACTACCTTGTGAACAAGATGAAATCATGGTGATATCAAGGTAGTTCTACAAGAGATGAGTGAAACAATCAACTTACAAGTAGAAAATAGTCACTAGGAAAAGGGATTACGCAATGTTGGGCACCGAAGGGATAGATTGAGAACTGGAAATGTGCATTACATGGATTTTGAAGGAAGTTTGTGTAGTTCTTCTTTGTAGGGGATCTAGACTGTGGAATGGATTTGGTCAGTGCACAATTTCTGTTGGGAAGGAGCTTGGATTGCACAATGCATGATTACAGTTGGTATGGTGGCCTTATCGTTGCTTGTGATTGCATAGTGCATAGTTTGAGAGACTGTCAAGCACCAACAATTTCTCAATTTTCACCTACATAACCGTTTATTTTACCCTCTGTTTACAATTTAAAGGCCTTTATCTACACATTCCCTAGTCTCTAATATTGTAAACCTCGGAATATGGGTAGATATTTCCATATCTTTAACAATTGTTGATAGATTAATTTTTAATTGCTAACATGCTTACATTTAATGTATTCATAATGCATTTTATATTTTATGAGTCATTAATCCAAATTAATTTTAAATTACTTTCTATAGGAAGCAACCACATGCATTTTTTGATTCCTACACCAGACTAAAGATTCCTACACCAAGTGTAAAAGCACAGACTATTGGATAAAAAGGTCAGTTGGAAAGTGAACCAAGTTTTCATAAATTTTCTAAGATTGTTATTGAAGTCAAAGTGCACTACCTTCCCCTGGAATTCAACAAAGAATGGGAAAATCATAACCATTTCTTGTAAAAGAGAACAATATGATGTGGAGCAAATCTTAGCGACTAGCTAACAAATAACCTGAAGACTATTGTTAGGAACTTATTGTAACTAGTTTTTATCTTGTTATGTACAAAATGTCTTGGTCATAGCTATGATATGTAATGTAAAATGTCTATACATTATGAGCCATGAGAGGAAATTGGTTAGGAATGTTGTGAGATGAGGAAAAATCAGTTTGAACTCTATATCGATAAGATCATTTTGGAGTTGGGCCTTTGATCTCAAGATGTATTAAGGATTGATATTTTCTTAATAAAAAAGATTCAATGTTAGGTTCTATCTCTATTGTTGCGATTTCATGTTAGTGTGTGGAGTGAGTGAGTGTGGAGAAGTGTCTGCAAACTGCATGTGCCTCATAGTATGAATATTTTCTGAGTTATTTTGTAGTGACATTAGCAGAGAGTTGAACCAAATTTCGGCCATTACATTTATGCCATGAGTGATTTGTTGGTGTGTGATTGTAGTAATAATTGAGGATAATTCTTTTCTCCTTGTGTGGAGATTTGTGTATGGAGTTTTAATAATAGTTGTTGGTACAAATTTATTGGTTCTTTGATGCTATGTTATTCCATTGCTCATGTTGAGCAATTTTTCAAAGTCCAGTTTGAAAATAGATGAAAGGAGGCTCGTACAAAGGCAGTGAAAATATGGAGACTTTGAGTAGACAATGACTTGGTGGATTCAGTATAAGGAATATTTTCCTCTATCCAATAGGAGTTGGACAGTCCCATCAGAGTGGGGTGAGGATCGAATGATCATGGTGGCCTTTAGCGGATGGTAATCCAAAGATCCGAGAGAGAAACATGTTCCTATATGAAAGGACCAAAATCATGTGAAATAAGAAAGTCTTCAAGGATCATTGGAGTGAGCTTATCCATGTATAATTTGTTTATCTATTAATAATAGAATTGAGCAGTGCAATAGAAGTAGGGTGGGTTTTTTCCTGGGATGGGTTTTCCACCATAAACACTTGTGTCATTGTGTTGATTGATTTTTTGGTTTCATTTTTATTTGTGTTGCACTAATCTCTAATTATATGTTTCATTTTATGCATGATAAAGATTAAATAATTGGAGAAGAAGTTTATAAGTTCCTTCACTACTAATTCACCCCCCTTCTTAGTGGTGAATATATTTCCAACAACTAACAACACACTCACAAACAAGAGAAGCTATATTTAGGATGTTGATAGTTGTTTGGTTGACTGGTACCAAACCTATAATAGAGTACCGAATTGAGTACCAAACTAAGTACAAAATGGTTGCCAAAAAATGGTTGCTTTATGTATTCGTTGAACTAGGTGTTAGACCTCCGATGACCCGTCCATGTACTCAAGCGTGTTCCCTATATTTAAGAATCCCATATACAAATCAATCATTTAATAAGTCAGGAAATATAAATTCATTTAACACCTACCTAAACTAACCAAGGATATATGAAAATAACCCTTATTAGTGATTCTTACCTCTACTGTAAAATAAATAAGGTTAGCGAGTGTAGGTTGATTTCACGTTGTCAAAAAGGGTAAAGTAGGATAGGGTGTGAAAAGGGGTAGCAATAGTAGTGTGCAATAGGAGCTCTATGAATTTTGGTTATTTGGAGTTGAGTTAAAATGTTACCGGTGCTTTGAGTTGGACTATTTATAAGGATATCTTTGACCTCTTCAACTTCTGGGAAGGTATGGAATGTGAAAGGATGTGAACTATCATAATCTTCTTCATATTTGATTCTTGAGGATAATGAGGTAAACAGTGGGAAACATTCTTCTGAATATTCTTGAATTTTGGAAGATGAATCAGAGTAGTTTATCTCAACCTTCTTAGAGCTGGAAGTTGCACCTCAAGTAACGAGATCACAGGATATGGAGAAATGGGAGACCTCTCTTTCCAAACCCTCCTAGATATAATTTTCTCAAGGTCGAATATAGGGGGAGTTTTCTATTGAGAAGTTTCAAAATGAGTATTAGGCCTCTTGAAATCCAAGGTGATCAAATAGAAATTTAAACAGTGAAGTTTCCAAAGGTGAGAGGTATTCAACCCACAACCCCTTTTTATGACCTAACCAAGGGGTGTACAAGTGTCATACCCAGGGAAAATATTTTGATTCATCCCCAACAATGACGCCAGAAGATGTTGTAGCTCCTAGAGACAATCCTCAGGTTGAGGAGAGGTCAGTGCCTAGGAGATATTAAAACTATTTGTAAGATTTGCTTAAATTGTTCACTTACATTCAACATTGAACATATTTTTAAAATAGAATTGGTTCACAATATCTTTCAAGAGGGTAGATGTAGTTGATATCAAAGAAAACTCATAGAATACTTAATATCAAGATTTTGTGGCTAACTTACAGAAGCACATAGTTCATTGGTCATTTTAGCAAGCATGAAAGAAGAATATGAATAAAAGAAAAGAATCCAATATATTGGACTTCGGTAATAAACAGATAAATGAAACATTGAATGATATATCATATTACATAAAGTGCATATTAAGGACATTAAATATTATTAGTCACAAGAATCTCACATTAGCATTAGACATAAGTGAGGTGATGATTTCATAAAAATCACCCAACAACTACTCTTAGATTTCATCTGAGAAGAAAACAAAGATAAATGGAATGATAAGCCAAAATCACCAAAAATGATTATTAATTTGTAGATAGAGCATACATTTTCCCTTTCTCCATTAAGAATGCCAGAGCCTCTTTGAAACCAAAATTTGGAACCCTTCAAAATGTATCATAAACAGTTTTTTATAAGGTCTTAGGATGAGTACCCCCTTAAAAAAATATTCTCTCTCGATCTCCTAATGGTTCATCATAACAAAAATGGTGCGAGCATGAAACTTGCATATTTGTACTAACTAAACCCTAACTAACTTGAGTTCATTTCTTGAAATGAAATATTTACAAAAACATAAAACAATAAGTGTCATGATTAACACAATCAAAAAAATCTTCATCTCTATTGGTGAGGTTCTGGATGAAGAGTTTTTGGGTCGATGACCTAGAGTTGTTGAGGGTAGATGAATTGATCACATTTCTTCCATAGTGATGGAATCAGTAGAGGAGAGCGACAGAAAATTTGATAGGCTATCTTAAGACTTGTCATCCCTGTATAATTTGGCCTGGTGTGAATAAGGTCCTCACTAGCCATAGTAGCTGGAAATTTCTCCTTAGATAGCTCACTATTGTTTTTCCCTTTAAGGAAGAGGTCTTCTCTTGGGAGGAATTGAATTTTCTCTTAACCTCCAAAGGTATCTGATTGTACTTCTCCCATGGGATCAATCCTCCTACAAACTCCCAATAGCTGGGAAGGCCATCTCTAACCCTTTGCTCAGATTCTCAGTCAAAAAAAGCAACATCCTTTAACACCTTTTATAGACATTCCTCAGCCTTGGCTCTAGATTCTTCCTTATGGATCATCTTAGAGACCTCTAATATTTTAGTTATCCGGTCTACCACGTCTATGGCCCTGAAATAATGGAGTGGTTTTTCATTGACATACTAAATGAATATTTTAGCTATCTCAACATTCTTTTCATCGACCCCTTTGGAAGATAGGATAAAGAACTCATAGTCCTTGATTGCAACTTTTTTCTCTTCCATGAGAGTTAGATATTCCTAGTTATTCTTCATCTTTGTTATTATTTCATCCCATATATGGTGTTTTTCCTAGATGAGGGACATGTTACCTTTCAGCCTGTCTTTTAGTTTAGTAATTTCTTGGTTTGCTTCCTGTATATTTTTACTTATTAGCTATGCATTTGTCTTGGTAGTCTCTAGTTGTTTCTCCTTTTGTGCAAGGGTACATTTGGCATTGTATAAATGCATCAGTACTTTCTTGAGTGCTCCTTCTAAGATTTGCAACTCGGTGAGGATCTTAATGTGCTTCTCTATGGGATTATGAATATTCTCTGGCATAAGAACTAAACAAATATGAGAGCCAATTTTTTGTTGCCTCTCTACTACCTGTTTCTTGAGGGCCACCACTTCGTTATTCTAGTCTATCAGCTCCTTGGCTAGAATATATTTTTCTTCTTCCACTTGCACTAGTTCTCTGGACTACACATGTTCACTAGTATGCATCTCCATCTTATGCCTTAGTTCTTGGATCTCAACCTATGAACTCTCGATAAGAGTTTGTACAACAACTTTGTTTGCTGGGTTCACTCCTAACTTTACAAGCAACTCTTTGAAGCTCTCATTTTGTAAATTTAGAGCTCTAGCATTATCTTTCTCTTGCTTTATCTTTGTTGCATCCTTCTCCAACAACTTTTCATCTTTATTGATGGTCATAGCAGTCCAACTTAATTCACTATATAAAAAATCTCCCGCCTATCTATGAAATTTGATTTGTCTAGAAAAGTGCACTTGTCAGGTCTAGAGATTCATCTAGAGTCCCAAGATGTGAGCATGATGGGAGTGACTATGCGATGGGGTGGTGTAGCAAAAAATTCATTTGGTTCCTCTCCAGGTCCATAGAAGCCAGGAGTCTGGTCTAATAAGAGACCGAATGTGATGCGAGTTGTTGTTGCATCTCTTCTCTGACCTTCTTGTTCCTTTCCTCTATCACCTTCCCTATTGTCCAACTAGATTCTAGCACTCTTGAGCTCCCAAAAAACTTAGAAGGGACACCTTTGTAGATGAAGAGGAAGAAGCTTGAAGTGGGTCTTTTATGTTCACCTGGATGCCTAGTTGATCTAGCTTTATCTCAATCAACCTGGTTTCAATCTCTTCATCTACTACTTTTGCATTTTGGCCCTTTTTCTAGAGTGAACATCTTCCATTTCCACATCTCTAGTCTCTTCCCCATTTTTATATTTTGCCTTGTCCTTTTCCAATCGAGTCTCAATCTCCATTTCTGCATTAATAGGCTAGGAATCAAAGTTAGCATTCTACTCAACTTTTGGCCTCTGTTCATGAGTATAGGATGAGGCATTAATATTTTTCCTTCTCTTTGATATGATACCATGGGGGTCATAATACCAAATATATGCCGTTTCAAAATCTAGTTATTTCAACATAATTTCAGTTGAATGAAGATCTTAACTGGTGTTTACAATGAAGGGACCTATTGGTTTTCCGAATTTGAACATATAGCCTTTCTTAGTAGGAAAAAAGGTGGATCTGATCCACATGTAGGCTATGTATGATGAATTACAAGGAAAACGTTCTCATTGGCATAAAGAAAGATAAACAATAGGGAGGGAGCTCACACCCATAAACCCTAATTTCATTGTATTCCTCAAACAAGTACCAATCACCAACCTTGGTGTCCTTATTAAGCTAAGTGGATATGAATTGAGAATAACCCCCATTATTAGGTTTGTGCCTGACAACAACATCCCAATCAAAAATTACTTTTGTTGTTTATGTGAATCCATGGGATTAAGGCCCAGGTATTCAAACTCATCTACATGGGTATATAGGAACAAATAAAACATTATGGAATGATATTTGAAAAATGAAGTGATAGAACAATCGTTCAACTGCAATATGATGGATTCATCTATGAACGAAGGTATATAAAAAATATGTCCTCACTACATCATCATTCTCAGAAACCCGACGGTGGCTTTGCTGACAATATTGGAATCATCCTCCCCAAAAAACTAGGTAATTATAGTGAGGATGGGTTGCACTACCTCTATAAATGTGGGTACTAGAAAAGTATCAGCAACAGGGAAGGATTGGTGGCCTGGGTCCAAAATCATCTGTAAGAAATCTTGTTCTTCCCCAACTAGGAGGGTAGTATAATTGTAAAAGAGGGTTGTTTCAGTAAATTTGTTGCCTCAGGAGAAACTAGGTATACTAGAGCCTTTTGAATTAACTCTGGAATTGTCTCTAGGATTTTATTCTGGTAGATGATATAAAAATATTTTTCTCTTCTACATAAGATGTTGCAAGCCACGAAATTAACTCTATAAAGTGATAGACAAATGGTACGACTTAGTAGTATAACCATGATTCCACTACTCTAAAAGGGTCCTTTCCCTTGATATAGTGATCATACATGTAGAACTGGAGGTACGACATGTGGTAGGGACATAATGGGTTGAAGATTTGTGACTCTCTATCCATGACAAACTCAATGTTAGATGAGGGTTTGGCTTCCTACACTTTGGGAGTTTTAGGAGTCAATTTCTTCATTTTGAGAAAGAGGACAAAATTACAGGTAGAAGGCTTGCGGGTTACCTGGTTGATATGGTGAAATTCAGACGAACAATGTTGGTGGAGCTTTGGAGTTGTCCAACAAGCAAATGGTGTTTTAGACTAGTGGAATGGTGAGAGGGCTCGACTGCAGAAAGTAAGATTTTGAATTCAAAGAACTAATGGGTCAGGCCTTTATATGAAAAAGAAAATGGTAACTTGACATCTGGTAGGGTCATGAGGGAGTGACACATCGCACAATGTGATTATGAGGGTGACATGTTGACATATGGAGGGGTGACTTTACCATTTCACATCCACATTCACATGTTGGCATTGTCTACACCTTGGCATAATGCGTGGTGGGTGTGTTCCCTGCCTCTTCTCTAGCAGGTGGACGAGTGAGAGGTGGGATCAGGCTGAGCTCCCCCCCTGCCCCGATTTAATCCAGGTTGTCAATTTCTTTAATCTACCTTATTGAATTTTCAACTTTGGGGGGTGGCGTCAATGTATCTTTCGCGGCAGTTCCCCCCTGCAATGCCTCTAGGGTTTCGTTGGGTTGTGATGAATGCTAATCTGCCCAACACTTGTTTGACCTTTAAACATGGACCCCACTTTGCACATATCTTCGAGGAATACTAGGATGGGGGCGGTGACCATCTTTTCCTTTAACACATCTAAGCTTCGTTGGAACTCTTCATTCCAACAAAATGTAGCATCCTTCTTTAGCAGCTTCTCCATCGGTGCGGTAATCTAGGCATAATTCTTGATGAAATTTCTATAGTATCATGTATGCCCCAACATTGGGCGTAGCTATTTCCCACTTCTTGGTGCCTCCAAATTATTTATAACTCTTATCTTAGTTGGGTCGTCCATTAATCCTTGTCTGCACACCACATGGCCCAGCAATACTTCGAAATGAACATAGAACAAACATTTCTTCATATTAAGTGCGATCTGATGCCTTCGACATGTACCCAGCATCAAGCTTAGGCTCGCTACATGGCGTTTCACTAGCCTAAACACCATCGAATCATCAAAGTATACTTGTAGAAACTTGTGAATGAAGTCCTTAAATGCCATGATGATTACATGCGAAAATATTTCTGACGTGTTCTTCAATCCAAAAGGAATTACAATATACTGAAAGCATCCCCACTTAGTTGCAAATGTCATCTTTATATCCTCTGGCGCGATATTTATCTGATGGTACCTCGAGAACCCATCAGAGAATGAATATGCTTCCTATCCCCCTACTGATGCAACACTTCATCTATGAACAGAGTCCAAAAAGGATCATGCACACAAGCGTCATTTAGCTTTCTGAGATCTACGCATATCCTTATTTCATCTTTGTGCTTCTTTTCCTGAATTACTATTGGGCTCACCCAATCAAATTCTTCCACTAGCTCAATAATACCTGCTGCAAGAATTTTATCCAACTCTAGGCACACCTTTTATTTATACTTTGGATTGAGGCAGTAAGGCCTTTTCTTGATCAGCTTTGTATCCGGTTTCAACATAAATTTCATAACTCCCAGGTCCCCTATTATCCCCTTTAAGTCTGAGAGCTTCGTAGGGAACAAGTCCTAGTATTCGCGGAGCAACTCAACAACTTTGTCCATCATAGCTATTGGTGTCTGAGTGTGAATAAAATATTCAACCCTTTCCTACATTAATTCATCAATCTGGGTGCGTACAACTTTCAAGGCAACGTGCAAGGTATATGCAGGGGCAAGGTTGCAGCCTTACATCAACCAAGGATTTGTGATTAAGAAATCAACACATCATTGTAACAGTAATACAAATTAAATCGCAGAACTTAAAAGGTATTCACAACAATCTATAAGGATCTGTAACAAAAATAAAGAAATAAACATAAGAAGTAAAACAAAACACATAAAAGGAAATACACAACACCTGATCAGAATAGTGGGCCTGGCTCTCTGATCAGGGCTATGTTAAATTATAGCTATAGATAAAACAAAAAAATTGCTTGTATTTTATTAATCTGTAAAGAAGTTGTTACAATACATATCTCTACATGGGTAACCCTTCGCACAAGAATAAAAACCCTTTTATACAATACATGGGTAATAACATATTCCCCAAAACTTTGCAACTAAATTCCCAAAATATACAACAGTTTAGAACAAAACTAGTCGCTGAGAGAGCGAGAATAGGAACGATCCAAAATAGGCTTGAAAATAGTTGCGAGTTGGTTATGCCATATCAACATTACCAAACAGCTACTGTGAATCATGGAACTGCTACTACATGCTGTGAAAGAGATACCTGTTCACTAGAATCTGCACACATAACAAGTTTTAGTAGTTCACATAGGAAAAACCCTCATGAATTTACTTCATCAATTAAATATTCCAAGAGACAAAGAAAGGAGGGTTACCTCATATATTTATCATAAGAAATGCATGTCAATTAGTGCAAAAAGGATGAAAGGATAGGTGGAAATGTGAGGAAGAGATAAACAGATTTGGTGCCCAACATCTCCCGCCAGCTAGTCCTCTACATGCCCTCATGCAGCTCGCCACCTCCGTAGGTCTCGGTTAGATTAGTTGTGATCCTCGTGGAACTGGGTGAGATCATATTCTTCTAGGTGAGATCATATTCTTCTACCATGTCTGTTCCTGGGACTTTGTGTTCCTCTGAGAGAAGGACTTCCTTCCACTAATCATCTGGTACATTATATGTTCAGGTATAGTGCTTTCCTGGCAACCAAATGATAGGGAACCTGAACCGGATTCCCATCCACTAGACCCCACATGTTTGGACACATGCCACATATGTTGGCACTCGACTAAGTGCCCGTGCAAAATTTGGTGCTCCAAAAGGTTCCCTGTTCTGTATAGATGTGGGTGCATAATCCACCTTTTTTGGAAACTATCAAGGGCCTCATCTTGGAATGTGACTATTTGTTTGACAGAAAGATTAATGCACCACCTCTGTGTCCTCAGCATCTGTTCTCTATTTCCATTGATCTCTAAAAAGGTGGTGTGCGTATTGTACATGGTTACTGACCGTTGGTGCTCTCCTCTCATCATAAGAGACTTCGTGTTTTGATTTGACTCAAAAGTATTGGAAGCCTTCTTCCAGTTTATCTGATTGAGAGTGTAGGAGGTAAAATCCCTTAAATGAATTTCCCCCACATATGGGACCGGATTAAATTCTTTGTCCACACGCAGGAGGTATCCATGGAGATAGAGCTCACACATCAAGTGTTAGGTTGCTAAGTCATGGATTCTCATTATATGAAGGAACTGTACACCATCCTTGATTTCATGACTAATCTCATTATTAATGCTTTCCAATCAAAAGAAAATAAATCTGTCATGCAAGAACAAGGCATAGCTAGAAGTAGGAGGAAGACATGTGATTACCTCTTGTGCTAGGGTGAACATTTATTCTTTGTCAGCCTTCAATTCATTCACTTGTCCTTATAACCTTTCTACTTTGAGCTGCTTCACATCCCTTAGCCATAATTTGTCCAAGCACTCTACATATTCAAAAATAGCTTTAGATGCTTGCTTCTGGGCTCATTTTACCTCATTTTGGTAGCGAGCTGTGGTGGATTTCCACGTTTGAATCTCAACTGTCAACGAGAATTCACGACCTTCAAACAAGTGCTTGATAGGGTCTGTTTGAGTAGCAACATAGGTCATTAGCACATTGTCTACTTGTGTTTCTACCTCGGCCACCATAGCTTTGGGTTCCTTAGCCCATCGTTTATACTTCCTTACTTGTTTCTTGAGTCGATGCACCTGCTTCCTGAGCCTCTGAACCTCTATTTTCAACTACATTGTATCCTTGAATCGTAGTGGTATTTCTTGTTAAGGGGCAACCTCTATTGCTCGTATAGTTCTATCCACTCATGCTTAACAATTACTTCATCTTGCTCTGCAGCTGGTCTAGCAGGTAGTGGATTACTTAGAGGAATATATTCTGGGCCTTCTGTTGGGTTCTCCTACCTCGGTTCCTCTCCCTCTATTACTTCTTGCTTGAAAACCACCCCAACTGGCCTTGCAGCTGGTTCATTAGGTGGTGGATTACTCGGGAGAGTATCTACAGGTTCATCTCTCAGGATCATCTTGCTCGGTGCACCTTCCTCGGGAGAAACTGCTTCCTTCTTAACAATTACCTTAGCCTGCTCTAGTGCTATTTCGGTAGGTGGTGGGTCGACTAGAGGAGTATACATCGACATTTCAACTGGAATCCCCCTTCCTGGTTCCCCTATTTCAGAAGCACCTACTTCTTCCTCTCCTCTGGGTTCTAGGGCATTTGCTCGAACAACGCCTTTGTCACTTGGCTATTGTTCTTTGTTGGGTTGTGTTATATTCTTTCCACATAGGGGGTTTGACGGGTACCCGTAACCCCACTTTATGGGGTCTACGGCAGCGCCCCGGAAAATTTTGGTTTTCGACCCTGTGTTAGGTTGGGCGGGCCCACCTATGGTTTTGTGCATGATTTTCGCACATGTTTTTTGGATGCGATGGTTTTTGGTCCATGGTTTTGGACG
>APFE031667240.1:74035-118967 GCA_000404065.3 Pinus taeda
TTTGGAGGTGCAGTCAGTTGGATGAGTAAGAAACAATCTGTAGTGGCACTATCAACTACAGAGGCAAAATACATGGCAACCACTCATGCAAGCAAGGAAGCAGTTTGGTTGCAGAGATTGTGTTCAAGTATGGAGTTAGTACAGGGAGCTATAAGGATACACTGTGATAGCCAAAGTGCAATTTTCTTGTTAAAGAACCCTGCTTGTCATTCAAAGACAAAGCACATTGATGTTCAGTATCACTTTGTGAGGGATATGATAGAAGACAAAAAGGTGTTGCTGGTAAAGGTGGAAACTTTGAAGAATACTGCAGATGCATTCACAAAATATGTTAGCTCTGAGAAGTTCTCTTGGTGTAGAGAAACAATGGGTGTTTCAGGGCTGGAAAAATGACTAAGCTCTCTTGTGGCCCCTTATGGAAAGGAAACAACAAGTGGGAGATTGTTGGGTTGTGTTATATTCTTTCCACATAGTTAACAGGGGGTTTGAGGGGTACTCGTAACCCCACTTTATGGGGTCCAGGGTAGCACCCCGGAAAATTTTGGTTTTGGACCCTATGTTAGGTTGGGCGGACCCACCTATGGTTTTGTGCATGATTTTCGCACATGTTTTTTGGACGCGATGGTTTTCGTTCCATGGTTTTGGACATGATGGTTTTCGGTCCATGGTTTTGGACGTGATGGTTTTTGGTCCATGGTATTGGATGCTTCGGCATGTATAACTATGCATTGTAACATTGAAAGGAACATAATGAAAAATCAAGCTGGTAGTCCTAGTTTTGGGATCCAGTGGGAAATCTCTATGTATATGTGTTTTATGTGTTATGCTCTAGCATTTTTATTTTTCATGTGATTTAGAGTTCGTATGTAGGTAATTTCTATATGGGGTTAAAACCTACATTCTTGTGGTTCTGTGGGGTGTTCTACCTCCCTCTATCCTTCGAGACAGTCTTGCTAGGAGTCCATGGCCAACAGACTAGCAGTAATTGGGCCTTTAATTGACCCATAAACTTCAGAATAGGAGGAACAACAACCTCCTCCTCTGAGCATCAGGGAGAACCAGACACCCTCACCCCTTTTAGAATGGAGGCACAAAAAGAAAACTGAAAAATGTTTTATGCTTGGTCTATAACAATCACGGTTGTGACTTCAAGCTATTTTCCCCTATTGGCAGCAATTCCTCTCTGAGTTGAGACTTCCTCCTGTGTGGCCTCCTGTCCCATGGTTGACATTGGTTCTTATGGAGTAGTGTCAACCTCAGGATTTAATTCTTCCACATTTTCTGGTGCCGAATGGGTTGGTGGTGGTTCTTGTGTGACACCACTGCCCGTATCCAACATTTCCTGAGCATATGACATTGGCATTGTTTCCTCTATCATGTCATTAATAAAGGTGGACTCATGTATCACCATGTCAACCCCATCCATTGTGTCAATAATTCCTTCCTCTGTCGGTTCCATGGTCTCTTTTGCCTCGGGTCTCTCTTACCCTGGTCCATTTCCTTCCATTGGACCAACAGTAGAGGCTGGTTCTTGTGGAACAACCTTGACTATGGCACTAACAAATTCTTTTGTTTTAGCTCTTTCCTCCCTTGGTCTATTTTCCTCCATTAGCCCCATGGTTTAGGCTGGTTCTTGTGGAGCGGCCTTGGCCATGGTGCTGATAATTTCTTCCATTGGCTCCATAGTCGAGGCTAGTTCTTGTGGTATAAATTCAACTGTGAGATTGACAATTTCTTCCATCTACGAACTTCCTTGCATTGGTACCTCTTCTTCCATCAACTGCAAAGTTGAGACTGGTTCTTGTGTAACAACCTCAACTATTTCTTCCACTTCAATCTCCCTTCCATGCTCTGATTCTTTGGCCTCCATTTCCATCTCTTCCGACTCTTCTTGATCTACGTATTCATCCTCTGCTGCTGGTTCCTCCTCCATTCCTTCCGTCTCCTCCTCCCTAGCAGCTATAACAACTATTATCCCTTCTTTTATCGATTCCCGAAACGTTTCCCATGGAATTTGAAACTGGGCTAGTGCATGCGTAACTAGTAGCCGAACCAGCCCATGGTTGGTAATGACTGCTGCAACTTGTTGCGAGCGCCAAGCAAATTGTGCCATCAGTTGAAGGTTTTTTAACAAAAAGAAAGGCATGTTCAACAAGAAGACCTCTGACTGTGGATATCAAAGGGAAGCTAGCAATCTGAAGTGATACTTGAATATAGTGGTGTATCTGCCTTCGCAAGTTATGTATTTCATTACAAAACTTGATACATCACCCCATGGATGTGGTAATGCATTCTGGTCATACCCATGGCCTTTTTCAACAATTCTCTCACCAGCTTGCAGGAATTATTTTGGGAACTCCGGGAGGGAGGTTCTCTGTGAAAACTAGCTCTGTCCTTGCCGGGATAATCCACTAACTTCTGTAATGGCTTCTTCTGTGACATGGATTTCTATCCCTCTAACCTATGAACTTTATTCACCCAAGTTAAGTGCGAATTCTACTACAATTCCTTCATTTAACCCCTACAACCTGTCGAGATAAACATCCCAATCTACATTAACAAAGATCTACCACACTTCCCTGTTGTTGCGAACTAATGTGGTATCCTTCAGGTCGTGACGCACAACCAACTCACCCATCATTGTAGAAATAGTAACAACACAATGGATGTAGTCAGCTATTAGGGAGAGAGTAGAAATCCACACTAACAATGACAATGGTAACATCATGGTGGGGCGTGAGGTAAAAGGATAGTGAAAATGGCTGGTAGATTTCAGAAATCACAAAGAATGATGGGGAATTATGGCAGTAAAATGGAATAATTACAATAATTAATTTCGATGCATTGGGAAAAGACCGATAGGTTATTGGCATACAAAATTCAAATTTCAATGCGTCATGGCCATTATTACAAAATCATGGTATTTTTGGGTTACCGTTCGCATCGGATTTAGTAAGGACGCATCATTATTGTAGTTTAAGTACGCTATCATTTATTCATGACGGGACCCCCCCAACTTAAATGTGGCCTTCCGCGGCACGTATATGTCTCATTAATGGAATATTTTAATTGAATATGTAAAATTCAACAGAGGCATACCTGGCGAGCTAGCTGGTAGTGGAGTAATAGAAAAGTAATCGGTGGAGTAACAGTAGTGGCAGAGTAAGAACACAAGTGGAGTAACAACAGTAGCAGAGTAACAACGCCGACGGGGTAACAACACCAACAGAGTAACAACACTGATAGAGTAAAAACATCGGTGGAGTAACAACACCAATGGAGTAACAACATCTGTCACTTAGAAATTATTTCAGGAGTAACACTAGTGGCAGAGTAACAACACCAATGGAGTAATAATACTAACGGAGTAACAACATCGGCGGAGTAATAGTACCAATAGAGTAATAGCACTAGCAGAGTAAAAACACTGACCAGGTAGCAACATCCGTCACTTAGAAAAATTTTTCAGGAGAAACAGTACTGGCAGAGTAACAACGCCAGCAGAGTAACAGCAATGGTGGACTAATAGCATCGACAGCGTAACAACATCAAATATTACTTCTAAATTTTCCTTTCAGCTCCTCCTTGTCATATTTTGATCATTATCCCTTCAAAAGACAAACAAGTCAGTAGTAACAACATATTATTATTATTATTATTTTAGAGGGTAGAGAGCATTATGTGCACCAACAACCATCAAAATAGATTTATCAAAGAGATTTTTGATGAAGGCATCCTTACAATTTGGACGATGATATAATTTCAGATGGTGTCCTTTCACTAAGAAAGAAGTACGAGTATCATATATTGTAACCAATATGATTATCCCATTGTCAAACACAACATCTACTTCATAGGGTCCCATCTTAGCAAGTGCAAAGCTTCCCTTTAAACTATTTAAACCGAGAGCCATTGAGAAATTCCCAATCTCTTCTATGAAACACCTTATTCTTGATAAATTTATCATGTCACTTCATTCTTCTGCTGTTAAATAGCACTAGTTTTCTGGACAGCCACTGAACGGATTTCATCTAATTCGTTGAGTTGTTTTAGCTAGTGTTTCTTGGCCTCTGATAAGTCTAGTCCTCCTTCCAAAGCTATTCTGAGTGTGCTGATCTCAAATTCAACCAGAAACAAGGGGGATTTCCCATAAACTAACTCAAATGGTGAAAACCTGATTGTATTCCGCCATGTTGTCCTATATGTCGAGAGAGCTTTTGGAAGTTTTGAGACAAATCCCGGAGATGACTTGCTATAGTTTTTGTCAAGATATTTTCCAATACCATGTTTGTACTTTCTACCTGTCCATTCACCTGGGGGTGGTAAGGAGTTGTCACTCTGTGTTTAACCCCATATTTCTACATAAGCCTTGCTATCATGTGGGATGTGAATTATGCCCCTCCATCTGAAAAAATCTCCCTAAGAGTGCCATATCGAGCAAAAATGTCTTCAAAAAGAAAATCTACAACCACCTGTTCTATTTCTTTTGCAACCACTCTGGTTTCCACCCACCTAGTCACATAATCGGTGTAGACTAGAATGTGAACCTTTTGATGAGAAGCTGGGTTGAAAGGTCCAATGAAATCAATTGCCCACTTCTCAAAAGTTTCGAGCACTACTTGGGGTTGGAGTGGCATCTCATCTAATTTTCCTGGTTGTCCCATGCATTGACAACTGTCACATCTTCGGACATAGTCTCGAGCATCACAAAAGATAGAAGGCCAATAATATCCCATTTGCAGCACCTTGTGGCTTCTGCTTTTATTTCCAAAATGTCCTCCACAAGGGCCATCATGGGTAGCCTTCAATATCTTATAGATTTCATCCTCAGATACATAGCGCTGAATTTGTTGATCAATCCCTGTGTGAAAAAGGTACCCTGCCATCCATGAATATCAGGTACTATGATGAATAATTTTTTGTTTTTCCCTATATGACAAGTGATGAGGTACCTTCCATGTAGCAATATAGTTATCAATATCTGCATACCACGGAGTGTTAGCAGAAACTGCAAAAAGATGCTCATCTAGAAAACTATCTTCTATGGGTGTACCTTTAGCATTATTTTCTAGTCTAGACCAAAAATCAGCAACCACATTGTCCTTTCCTGGTTTACCTACGGTGGTAATGTCAAATTATTGAAGTAACAAAAGCCATCTTGTGATATGACCAAGAGTAATGGGTTTATTGATCAGATACTTGATTGTTGTGTGATCAGTATGTACAAAGGTGGGATACCCAGTAATATAATGCCGGAACTTGTTGATGGTGTAGATGACATCAAGGAATTATTTTTCAGTCACTATGTAGTTTAACTTAGCAAGAGCCAAGTTCTTACTAACATAGTAAACTGCATATGGTACCTTGTCCACTTGTTGTCCCAAAACTACCCCAACTGTTGTCTGAGAGGCATTAGCATGAATATGGAATGGTAATGTGCAGTCTGGCCCTCGAAGGATTGAAGCGTTACAAACAAGTTCCTTGATCTTCACAAAGGCTGCATCACAATAATCTGTGCACACCAAATCTACATGTTTTATCAACAATTGAAAAATTGGATGTATTATTGTAGCAAAATTTTCTATAAAACACCTATAATAACCAGCATAACCAATAAAATTATGTACCTGTGTGGGTGTTTTAGGTATCGGGAAGTGCAATATTACCTTTATCTTAGCCGGATCCATTTGAATTCCAATAGCTGAAAGTAAATGCCCCAAGAGTATTCCTTCCTCCATCATCATGTGGAATTTTACTGTACTCAAAGAGACATGCACCCGTTTACTTCTTTCAAGAACTTTTTCTGGATTCTTCAACCCTTCTTCGAATGAGTCCCCATATGGAGTGAAATCATCCATATAAATCTCAACACTGTCATCTACCAGATCCGAGAAAATCCTCAAAATTTCCATTTGGAACATTGCAAGCGCATTACAAAGACCAAATGGAAGGACCCAGTATGCAAAGGTTCCCCAAGGGCATGTGAAAGTGGTTTTATCCTGATATTCAAGAGATATCTAGATCTGGTTGTACCCACTAAACCTGTCTAGGAGGGAGAAGAACTTGTTCCCAGCCAAAGTATCCAATACTTGATCAATGAATGGTAATGGAAAATGGTCTTTCTGTGTTGTCTTATTTATTTCTCTATAATCCAAACATATCTGACATTTACCATTTTTCTTGGGGACAATCACTAATGGGGAAACCCATTGGCTATCCGAAATGGGGTAAATAAATCCTACATCCAATAGCTTTTGAAGTTCTTCCTTGACAATGTTTTTGAGAGTGGGGTTCATCCTCCTCTGGGGTTGTCTCACAGGATGACAATCCTCTTTGATGTATATATTATGCGTACATAGGTTGGCAGGAATCCTTTTCATGTCTGTGTAGTCCTAGGTGAAGGCTTTTTTATGTTTTCAAAGAACATCTAGGAGTTGTTTTATCTAGGATTCTGACAGATCTGGATTAATATTTAGGGTCTCCCCTAGCTCTATCTCCACAGAATTGCTGTCATGGGACACAATTGTAGGTATCTATTCGAATCCATTTGCTATTTTAATATTTTCCTACGTTTCATAGCTCAAGACAAACTCCAGGATTTGCTGATTTAAATATGAAATAGAACAGGGATCACTAATAAAAGTGGTAATTGTGTCATCTTCTGTTTTTGTTTTCAACTAAAGGGCCTGCCCAATTGTAAGGACTGGTCTTAATTCCTCATTTTCAGATTTCAGCTCTTCCTCTAGTAAAGGTTTCTTGTGGCCATATGGATTCACTAATGGGCTAGGTTCTGCAGGAGGGTATAACACCAGATTTTTAGTAACCTGCCCATTGGAGATAACCATGTGCCCAGAATGACACCCAATATAAGCATCTGCAGTTTCCAGCCATGGTTTTCCTAGAATCAGGGGATGGCCACTAGCTGGGAATGCAGTTGCAGCACTAGGAAATCCAGAGGGTAATGCCATGAATTGACTGAGATTGTGATATCTTCCAACTTTCCTACCAGCTTGACTATAAATCGATCTACCAACTCTAACAAAGTAGGTGTATGTTTCAGATTTCGAAGACCCAATGCATGTATAGTTTCAGTGGTAATGACATTTATGGCAGCACCCAAATCTACCAGTATATTAGGAATTTCTAATCCATTAATTTGCATGGTTAGAATTGGGTTCCCGGGATCGCCATATTTCACAGGCATGGCCTTTCCCATCATAAAATCTGATAACTTTCCCATCACATGAATGGTGAGTGGGTCCCTTGATTTATTTTTAGGCTTCTTAGCACAATATTCCATGATAGTTTTTTCATATATAGGTACGTCCCTCAAAGCTTGTAACAGGGGGATATTAACAAGCAAATTTTGTAACTCCCCTAACAAGTCAAACTTAGCTTCAGGGATCTGTTTACTTAAGGTCAATCTTTCTAGATAGGGTGGTTTAGCTTGGTGTTCTTGAGTAATTAGCGGCGAAGGAGGTGTTTGATTTTTACTAACTTGTTTCAATTCCTCCTCCACTGTTTCTGATTATCTTGCCTCACTGCTAACTTATATAATGATAACGGGTGAGGGTTGAGCATTTACTACTCGCCCAGATCTCAAATTCATCTCATAAAGTTCCGCGGTGGAGTTGCTGTATGAAGGTAGGTTGAGGGGGTGAGCTTGTTGAGCTCCCTTATTGTTAGGATTCGAATTGGGTTGGATAGGAAGCTGAGGACGAATAGGCTAATTACTAGGAGGCATATTAGAGGGCAACTGGAGTTGTTATTGTGACATTGACTGGGGAAACTTCCTAGGAGGAAAGGGTCCATACCAGTTTGAGGCCCATGAAGAACTCGAACTAGCTTGAGGTTCCCACTACTGCGAGGGTGGAAGCTGATATTGGGGCCACATAGGTGGACAAGGAATGGACTAAGGACCCATATTAAAATTATTGAAATACTGAGATGGATCCAGAAACATACCTTGATTTCCAGTTGGTGGCCGAGGTTGCCATGGCTTTTTGGATCCCATAAAGTACAACTACTCCATCTCTTCGCCTGTCCCTTGAAAAACCACTTTCAATCCTAGCAAGGAGGGGCATGAACTTGTTACATGATTCAGCTCACAAATGCACATTCCTCCACAGAGTTCAATGGGCATTCTCTTTGTGGATTCTTCTTTTTGCACTTTGGGAAAAATACAGCCATGGTCCTTTACAATTCCATCTGTTTTTGTTTTACTTGTAGTGTGTCCATTTGTGCAGATAGGGTACTCACGATATCATTCCTCAAGTTATCTAGCAGATTTCTAATTTCTACTTTCGTGACACCTCCACTGGATAATTTTGTTGATTGAATTCCCTATTTATTCCTTGCAACTCCCCTCGAGCACTGAATGCACAGCTCACATATGCTATCAAAGTCCTCTTTTGATATGTCTCCCTTCCCCACTATGTTTAACATCTCCAGAGAGTCTTCTCAAAAGGCTCGGAGAAGGATAATTTTTAAACTTTCCTTATCCAAGGTAGAATGACATGATCTCTGTAGTGTGTAATTAAACTATTCCACGTAATCCTCCATGTTCTTGTCTTCTTTCTGCATGAACTTAAAAAGTTCTTCCTTAATATCCTGAGATTTACAATAGTCCTGATACTTCTCCAGGAAAGAGGTTTTCATCTCATCCCATGTGGTGATAGTCTTTCCTCCTAGACTAATAAACCATCATAGGGTTGTCACTTTTAGTGTAGCAGGGAATTTTTTCAATTTCTAGCCATCTGTTATATAGTCATATCCCCGACATACAATATCAAATTCAAATAGGAATGTGTTGGGATCCTCCAAAGTCAGCCCATGAAAGCTAGGTAAAGTTGTTAAAGGAATGGGCTTCATTGGTGTGCCAGTCCCAAAATCCCCAATTAGGAAGTCAATAGTAGAGGTTGTAGGTGACATGAATATCCTCCAATAATCACTGGGGATTTTAGTAGGTTCTGCAGGAAGTGATGGAACTGTTCTGATCATAGGAGTTTGAGTTACATTAACAACACTCACTTTATCCCTTGGTGATAAAAGTAACCTTACAAATTCTTCCTCTCTATCACAATGGCTTGACTTTTCAGACCCCTTTTTTGAAACTTCTTCTTCCTTACTGGAATGGGCTAATCCCTCAAATCTTCTGCTTGCAACTTCTTCTCCTTTGTTACCAACAATGGTACTCCTTTATTAGGTATACTGCTGCATACCTCTTCTGCTTCTGGAAGGGTCTTGTTAGTGCCTAAATCTACCTTAGGCTGAGAAAGGTAGGATCTAGGATAACATCAAACCATGCTTAACCTGGTAGCTAGCCCTACCAGGTCGGGAGAGGGCTCTCTCTTGGTAAATATTAGAAAAATATGATCAATGAGGCTTGAGATGACTGATGTGATTACTGATCTTAGGCTAGGTATGTGCGCAAAAGAGTTTGATTAAATTTGATGATGTTTTGTTGGCTCAAATGGAAAGGCAGATTTTGGGTCTAGGGAATGAGGTTCAGTTTTGCAGAGATCTCTATGGGGCAAGGTAGGAAAAATATTTGATACTTAAAATTGAATGAAATGGAGAGATTTTAGACAGGTGAGGAGTTGAAGAGGGCATGAAAGCCTCAAGGATCCTCTTCAAACAACTGAAAACATAAATAACTAAGCATATCCTAGGTAGAGCACTACAATTTCAATGGATTATATCTTTATCCTTGTTTGTTTTAGTTAAGATGAAGTAAAAGAGATGATGGAATACATAAAACACATGTAAACTTACAATTACATAGGGAAACACAATACCAAAGCAAGATGCCAATGAATCCATAAAGTGCTGCAAACCCTGGTCTATTCCTTAGCCAAAACTACTGAAATGTGTATACAATGAAGCTCCAAGCTTTCTCTAAGTCGAACCTTTGCTAATGACTAAAAAATCACAAGATATAGACAAACAAAAACTCATCCTAGCCTCTAGGGGTCAAGCTCATGAGTTTAGGAGTTGTTCCAACAAATTCTAAACTGAGAACTAAAAAGTAGGCAGTGGAACAGCTTGCCTCTAAAAACTAGGGAACTGATTCATTCAGTTGCAAACTACCTTTTCATGGATGAATCTACCTCTATGAGTGAAAATTTAAATTACATCAATATCTATCAAATTACATTAAATTACGTCACGATTTTTACATTTAGAAGAAGAAAAGTCAAACTGTCAAGAAACTAGGCGAAAAATAGAGTATTTTTGGTCAAACTGAGAAAAATTTCCCCAATGAGCCATGCTTTTGGAGCCCTTTCTAGTGTCAAAATTTTCTCAAAGTGTTCTTGTTGGAAGGGTATGCCTGTCAAATTTCTAGAACAAGTGGAATTTTTGAATTTGGACTCCATTTTCCCCTCCAAAACTAAGTTCTCCCAAAACTGCTTCCTCTGTGTCCAAAAAGGGGCAGAAGGGTCATTTCTGGGGTGTTTTTGACCTTTTTGGGGGCTCAAAACCTGTCAAACTTTCTTGGCCATTGGTGAGCATGCATATTTCTCCATGAAAAATCCAAAAATGCTGAGTTTTCCTCAAAAGGAGGCCTCCATCAAAAGCGAGCGCCAAGTGGCGCGGTGCATTGGGCAGAAAATCTTATGTTTTGGCCCAAAAATTCCAAAATTGCAAAAAGCGTCCCAATTTTTTTTGAAATTTGGGTTGAGTGTTCTCCATCAAGTGCTGTGCTAGGCCAAGGAAGCCTTAGCCAAGATCTAAAGTCTATCTTGCTCCTTTCGCCTCCTCGATGCACTCTTCAACTTTGCCTTCAAGCTTCTCATTCTTGCCTTGCAACTTTTATTTCTCGCCATGTAATGGTGGGCCATATGCCTCAACATTGTTTTCTCCCTGTTAGTCTTCTCTAGCAATTTTTCTAAGTGGATATTCACACTCTCAAGCCAAGACTCGCGATCAGCATTGATTTCTTGCTTAAGTGATGTGAGCTTCACTTTCCTCCTCTTGGCTACTTGGAGGTTTTGTTGTATGTTTTGCAGCTCCATAATGGTTTATTGATCCTCTAGCTACTTATTTCTTTGCTCTAGGTATTTTATTATACACTTAGCTCTTTCTAGGTTGAGGGACAAATCATTGATTTCCACCTGTTTCTGTTGGATGATTTCCTTGAACTTTAAGCTTTGTGGGCCCAAATCAGTGTCATCATCCTGAATGAGAATGAAATCAGTCTCCTGGTCACTTGAAGGCCCCTCATCATGTAATGGCCACTTGCCCTTGTCCTAAACCTGCTTTGCTAATGGAGGAAGTGAGACCCCTTCCACCCCGGGTGGAGATAATACTCACTTTGCTGCTACAAACAACCTTCTAGTGCCCTTTTGATAGGTGAAAAACACTAGCACACTAGCAGTCTATATCTCATGACTCTCTTGCTGATGTCAAGGTCCACCTCTCTCATGAAACGCTTCTGGAGGTACCTGAGGAGCTGTGAAGAACTCATGAGAACTAAAATCCTCCCATGAGATGTTCTGCAAACCAAGTTGATGCATGACCACAATTTTAATGAGTGCAAAATAATATATATTGTTATACTGTTGTTGAGGAGTCTTATTTTGCACTATGGTGGTCATCTTCTCAATATTTTGGCACATGAAGTAGGGGAGATTCATCATTCTCACCCTGGTAAAGTGCATCAACAATCTGATGTGATATGAATATAGGAGAGAAAACTGGCCCTCACAGCTAAAATACTTAATTATGAGTTTCATCAAGGGAGCATATGAGTCTTTCAGGTACTGAAAGGGAAAAACTTTGCTGAGTTGTCTTAGATAACTAGCCTTTATGTATGGCTCATAATGTCCCCTGTCAATTTGCTGCCTTTTATTCCACTGCTCTCTGACTTTTGAAATGCCAGTTGCTAGAGAAATAGACTCCTGTGTCAAGGTGAATGTCACACCTGCTAGAGTGACTTGGCCATTATGTAGATGAAGCACAAACAACCTGGCCAACTCATGATGGTACTAGACTCTCGCAACCACTCATAGAACTAATAATAGGATTGGTGTTGAAAGCATGTGATAGCAAGAGGGCAGGCTTGCAGCTCGGCAAGTTAAGTAGGCTCCTCTCGTATATGTTTACCACCCTTGTGAGGTATCCTTAGTGCATGTATTTCTGTAGGAGAGTCACTATGTGTCTCTTCATCTCAGTCATAGGAAGGATCAGAATCCATGTTTGCTAATGTGTGAGTTTTCTTGATGAGTATGAAGAGATTTTTGGTGTTTTTAGTTTTCTACCACCAAGGATGAGAATGTATGAGGGACTATGAAGGGAGAGGCTATGAGGGGCTTTTGGAATGCTATGACAAGTGTTTTTTTGGAAATAAGGGGTTTAGGGATTTGTAACTAGGGTTGGGATAGTGAGAGTTAGGGATATGGGTTTAATGAGTTTTAGGAATATGGGAATTAGGGAGTGAGTGAATGACACTGGAAAATAAATGGAGGAGTCAAAGTGTGAGGCAGTGATGGAGTGGACTTGGCAGCAAAAACACAAATGCAAACCGTAGGCAATTGTTTTTGAGAAAAAATTGCAAGGAGGTAGGGTTTGAGTTTTATCTTACTAAATCAGCATAAACGTTAAGAAAAACTCATTCACTAGCAAGGGAAGAAGGCTTGACTTACTTGCACACCATAGGATTGAGCGAATTTGGAAATTTGAGAGAGTTTATGGGTGGAATCAGGCCTACAGCTCTATGCGCCGTGCCACAAACCCAATGCACTGCGCCTGTTATATGCATCGCAAAAGTGTATATTTTGCACTGTGGAGGGCAGCCCAATGCACCACGCTAGCTCTATGCGTTGCGCCCATGACCCAATGCGCCGCACCCTTGAACTTGCACAGTTTTGCTGCAATTTTGCTCCCTTTCTCTAACATAGCCTTCTCTTGCTCAATATTTCTTCTTTGAATGCAAATGAGCTCTTTGAACATGAAAAATGATTTATATACAAGAGATTTTGATTTTTCATTCATAAAACCCACTTTTGTAATGTTTTCATTGTGACTTACTTTTAAACTCTATTTTTAGGCAACGCACTTTATTTTTGCCTTTGATGAACTAAATGATTTGATTTTTTGTTTGCCTTGCAGGGGATGGAGTTTCTGAAGCTTGGCAAGGTGACCAAGGTTTCCATTGAAGTTATTTTCATATGAAAGAATTGAAATTACATCAAATTTATACATAAAAACATAAAACACTTTGTTTTTCCTCAAAACAGGGTTTTGAGGAAAAATACATTTCTGAGAATGTGATTATGAAATGTATTGGTACTGTGAGTTTATTCACCCTCCTTATGTGCCTACTAACCATTATTGAACATTTTGAAGATCTTCTTGATGAAACCCTAGACCTAATGAAACTGAAACCCTAAAAATGACCCTTGCAGATTAAAGACAAAAAATGACTGCAGATGATCTTGACGAATGGAAATGGGCCAGCAGGTAAAGGGCATGCAAGAAAATGTACAACAAGCCACTACTGTTAGATGATCCATGATCCTAATGGAATGTAGCTGACTGAGTGAGACACCTAATTTGCAATGCAAGAAGAGAATTTGATCACTGATGGAGGGATGAAGATACCAACACTAACAGGTCTGTTGTGTTGAATCAACATGG
This sequence comes from Pinus taeda, assembly GCA_000404065.3. Taxonomy (NCBI): domain Eukaryota; kingdom Viridiplantae; phylum Streptophyta; class Pinopsida; order Pinales; family Pinaceae; genus Pinus; species Pinus taeda. The sequence goes on from APFE031667240.1 coordinate 87,674, forward strand.
CGTACTATGGATAGCATTGGCTAATCTACAGATTGTCCCTCAGATCTTGTTCAAATACTTGGTCTTATAGTAGCACAAGAAGATGCTTCTAATTTAGCTTTTCCAATGATTTGTTGGATATAAGTATTCCTTCCCAAATCCTGTCCTCCCTTCTTTGTGGCTCTTCCTCTACCCCTTTTATTAGAATCTCTTTTCATACAAGTCAGTGAGAGGAAAATCTCTAAATTATGTCACTATGCTTAGGACCTAGTGTAGGGTGTCAAAAGACCATTCCCTCACCAAGCCGAGAGATCAATTTTTAGCAAACAAGAAATAAAAACAACTAAAAGGAGATCTAGGGTTCAGGCCCTAGAGCAGGGTTTCAAAAGACCCTCCCCTCCCTAGGACAAGAAAATAAAGAAGAAAAGAACACACATACAAGGAAATCTATAGCTCGGGGCTTGGAGTAGGGCATCAAAGGACCATTCCCTCCCCAGGATGAGAGATTGGGTTTTAATAATACAAAAAAATTCAAAACAGCTAACCGAAGAAAACAACAAAAATCAAAACACTACACCCAGGATTTAGAGCAGGGTAGCACATCCCTCCATAAGATGAGTGTTTGATCCTCTGGTTGATATAGATCATGCCTTGCACCTTGTTAGCCTTCCCCAGTAACGGCGCCAAAATGTTGGTGTCCGAGTGTGAATAAAATATTCAACCCTTTCCTACATTAATTCATCAATCCAGGTGCATACAACTTTCAAGGCAACATGCAAGGTATATGCAGGGGCAAGGTTACAACCTTACATCAACCAATGATTCGTGATTAAGAAATCAACACGTCACTGTAATAGTAATAGAAATTAAATTACAGAACTTAAAAGGTATTCACAACAATCTATAAGGATATGTAACATCAATAAATAAATAAACACAACAAGTAAAACAACATACATAAAATGAAATACACAACACGTGATCAGAAGAGCAGGCCCAACTCTCTAATCAGGGTTGCGTAAAATTACAGCTAGAGATAAAACAACAAAATTGATTCTATTTTATTAATCTGTAAATAAGTTGTTACAATACATATCTCTACGTGGCTAACCCTTTGCACAAGAATAAAACTCCTTTTATACAATACATGGGTAATAGCATCTTCCCCAGAACCTAGCAACTAAATGCCCAAAATATACAACAATTTAGAACAACACTAGTTGCCGAGAGAGTGAGAACATGAATGATCCAAAATAGGCTTGCAAATAGCTATGAGTTGGTTATGTTGTCTCAGCCTTACCGAAAAACTGTTGTGAATCACGGAGCTGCTACTGCATGCTGTGAAAGAGATACCTATTCAATGGAATCTACATACATAACAAGTTTTAGTAGTTCGCATAGGCAAAACCTTCGTGACTTTACTTCATCAATTAAATATTCCAAGAGACAAAGAAAGGAGGGTTACCTCATAGGTTTATCATAATAAATGCATGTCAATTAGTGCAAAAAGGATGAAAGGATGGGTGGAAATGTGAGGAAAAGATAAGTAGATTTGGTGCCCAATAGTAACATCATCCCAGTAGTCCCCTATCTTCACAAAATTCAGATTCACCTCTGTCCCGATGTTCACTTGTCTTGTTTTCAACGGCGCGATGATATCTGGGTTTTCTATCTGCAGCCCCTCAACTTCGCAGTGTACTTCTATTTTCAGGATATTAATGTTCCTCGGATCCTCATCTTCTTCTTTAGTAGTCACATTGTAGCACTCTAATGTGTGGTGTAGCTGGGTGGTCCAATCTGGCTGAATAAGATCCAAGGGATCCTATGGTATTCTGAAGATCGCTACTTTGACCTCCTGCAACACTTCATCAACACACTCAAATCTATCTTCAAAACTAACTGTCATCAAGAATCCCTGTCTCAAAATATCCCATTTGTTTGTGCCATGGGAGAGCTCTGTCTCCAATTACCAATTCATAGTTATCACAGCCAAGGTGTGATAGAACGAATTTACCCACTTTGGTTTCGGTTCTTCTCGATAAGCATTGGTCCATTTGTCTAAGTGATTGTGCAGATCACTCTGTAGGAATTTACAGGGTAAGTTCCTCAGAAAAAACACCAAAGGACACCTCTTATAAATAGATCACAGATCAATACACCAATATTCTTGACCTGATTAAAACCCTCAAAGAGGGAAATAGTCCACGGCCTAAGCCAACATGGCCACTTCAGGAAATTACTAATAACAAAATGAAAATTTACATAAGCTTCTCTCATGAATAGTTTTACCCTAAAAATGACCCTCCATCCTCTTTAAATAGAGATCATGGACCAATTGGGTGTTAAGCCATGGATCAAGTGTTGGTAATACTAAGGAGAGAATGAACTGTCGGATCACTTCATGTCTAGAACATAGCGTGACCGTCAAATTGTAAGTTACAAAAGTACATAGTAAAGAAACACACTTTACCTAACTCTACACTAGACCAAGTTATACTTAAATATTTCCTATGTGTTGGAATATCCTAACATCCCCCCTTAAGAAAAGGTTGGGATAGGATTGAAGGATGTACAAATATGACACAATAGGAGAAGGAAGGAGGCACTAGAACCTATCCCCCCTTAGTGACAACTTCCTCAACTCCAACCATAACTCAAATTTTATTAAACTTTGCCTCTGTGAGAGCCTTTGTAAAGATCTCTGCAGCTTGATCATCCTTTGAACAATATTGCACTTCAAGAACATGGTCATGAATGAGCTTTCTGATGAAGTGCATGTGCAGTTAAATGTGTTTACTATGCTGATGTTGGACTCGATATTTTCATAGTTGAATGGCACTTTGATTAACACACCAAAGTGTAGTCGGATGTTGTTGTTGAAAGCCAAATTCTAACAGGATTTGATGAAGCCATAGGGCTTCCTTACTAGCTTCTACGACACCATGATACTCTACTTCTACTAAAGAAAGAGAAATGGCACTTTGTTTCTTTCAAGCCCATGTAATAGGTCATGAACAAAGAGTTAACACATAACCTGCAGTAGACTTCCGATCATAAGGGTCACCAACCCAATCGGAATTAGTGAAATCAACCAATAGAGGAAATGCTTCTGCACTATAATGAATCCCAAACTAAACTGTACCTCGAACATAATGAAGTATTCTTTTAGTTTCTTTCTAATGACTTTGATGTGAGTTTTGCATAAACCGAGCAATAAGGCCAACATCAAAGGAAAGGTTAGGACGAGTATGGGTCAGATACAAATGTTTTCCTATAAGCTGACGGTATAAGGTAGCATCAACTTTAGGGGAAGTACAAGTGACTGAAATTTTGGCTCCAAACTAAAAGGGAGAAGGGGCTAGCTTACAGTCTTCCATGTGAATATGGCATAGAAGATCATAGGAATAATTGGACTCAGAAAGGGAAATACCTTCCTTGGATTGCAAGACTTGAAGACCAAGAAAATAATGCAAGTGTCCTAAGTCTATCATTTCCAACTTCTTTTTAAGGCTAGACTTCACATGGTTTATAAGGTTTGGATCACTACCAATAAGGATAAGATCATCAACATAAAGAACAAGAATTATAAGGGACTTGCCCACTTTCTTGGTGTAAACAGTATTGTCAGAATGACACCTAGAAAAGCCAATTTCTAAAAGAAAGCTATCCATTTTGGCATACCAAGCCTGCGGGGCTTGCTTGAGACCATAAAGGGATTTCTTAAGCCGACATACAAGACTAGAGTCTATTTGTATAAAGTGAGTAGGTTGTTTCATATAAATTTCTTCATGCAAGTCCCCATGCAAGAAGGAAAATTTAACATCCATCTAATGGACTTCCCATTTGAAAGAGGTAGCAAGGGAAAGAACAAGGTGAGTAGAGTTCATTTTGGAAATAGGGGAGAAGGTTTTAGTATAGTCAATGCCTTCAACTTGTGAAAAACCCTTAGCAACAAGACAAGCTTTATGTTTATCAACTTTTTTGTCTAGTCCATACTTGATTTTGTAAACCCATTTGCATCTAAGAAGTTTTCATCCCTTTGGAAGAGGAACAATATCCCATGTATCATTTGCCAATAATAAACGATATTCTTCATTCATAGCTACGTCCCAATCTGGATGGCCTAAAGCTTTTGCAAAGGTGTCAGGATCATAATTCGCTGAATCTTGAGCCAGTAAAGAAGAGGCTCTATCAAACTGAGAACGTGTATGTCATTGATATATAGGATCACTGATAAGAGCATCTACTACATCCCGAGTAGCACAGATCCATTTTGGAAGCTGAGGAGCTGAAGGAGGATCCTGAGAAGGTGGGGGAGGATTGTCATCCTCACTGTCATCATCTGAAGAAGAAATATTTTCGGAAGTAGAATGGATAGAGACAGGTTCCACATCCATCGAATTAGGCTCGTAGGCCGATATATTTTCAACATTTTTTACATCTCTTCTAATGATAACATTTTTGGACTTAAGTGGAATAAGTCTATATCCTTTGACTTCTTCAAAATATCCAAAAAAAATACATTCTTCACTCTTAGGTTCTAAAGCTTTATGTTTCTCATCTGGACTATGGGCCCATGCTTCACTTCCAAAAACATGAAAGTGATTTACATCTGGTTTAATTAAGCTCCAGGCTTATTCTAGAGTGACATTCTCTAAAACATTAGTAGGAGTGCGATTTACTATGTAATTTACACAATTAATTGCTTCTGACCAAAAATTAACACTAAGTCCTTTAGATTGAAGCATACAATTAGCCATTTCCTTTAAGGTGCAATTCTTCCTTTCAGCTACACCATTTTGTTGTGGAGTATATGGAACAGTATGTTGCATTTGAATTCCATTCTCAATGCAAAAGTTGATGAATTTGTTGTTAAAAATATTCTCCACCATTATCAGATCTTAGCTTAAGAATTTGATGTCTAGATTGTTTTTCAACAAAGGCCTTAAAGTCCAAGAACATGTTAAATACTTCGCTCTTGAGTTTTAAGAAGTATACCCAAGTGCGTCTGGAGAAATCATCAATGAAAGTTAAGAAATACTTGTAGCCAAAGAATGAAACAACTGGAAGTGGACCACATAAATAACTATGCACAAGATGTAAAGGGGCTGAGGCGTACCAAGAGGCATGTTTCTCAAAACTATCCTGATGATGTTTTCCAAGTACACATTCGCAACAAACACCATCTTTGCAAGATACCATTGGAAGACCTGTCACCATATTTTCTTTACATAGATTCTGAAGGAAGTGATAGTTTAAGTGACCAAATTGCTCATGCCAAAGCTTTCTCACTTCATCATTATGAGCAACAATTACTGACGGAAGATTTGATGACCCAAAGTTGTTAAACTTATACAACCTTGTACAATCATCAACAATGCCAGTAGACAAAATCTTTCTAGGATCTCTTAGGTCCTCTATTACAATATCGTGAGGTGATAATTCAATGATTTTACCTTCACTTCAATGAGTTATCTGATATATAGATAAAATGTTGCAAGATAAGCTTTGAACACATAATACATCATTAAATTGACCATTGTCTAGATGAACAGTTCCAGTCACTACAACATTAAGAGATCTATCATCACCAACATATATATTTTTGGTGTTACAATCATTTAAAGAAGAAAACATGGCTTTGTTTTTGGCCATGTGATAAGAATCTCTAGAATCAATGAACCGCTCATGAGAATGAGAATAAGAGGATACATTTAGTGCATAACTAGACCAAGATGCTTGACAACCACATGCAGAAAGTGTTATTCCTAAAGATGAAGTTGAAGTAAAAGAGTGCTCCAAATGGATGTTATGCTTCTTCATTGCTGCTTCCAAGGCTTCAATCTTTTTAAAGCATTTGGATTCTAAGTGGCCATCTCGATTACAAAAGTGGCAATGTCTATCAGCCTTATTCCCTTTGTTTTTATTTTCCTTATCAATTTGTTGAAATGATTTTTCATTTTGAGGCTGAAATTGCTTAGGACCCTTGTTTGGTTTAGAGCCATTCTTTTTAGGATACTTCTTCTTAAGATTCTTTGAATTTGGTTGTTGCTGGGAAGCTAAGGCTTTCTTAGAAGATTTTCCAAGATTAAGAAGACCAAGATATAAGAATTTTTCTTGTTCTCTTAAAAGAATCACAAAAGCCATCAAAAGAGGGGGACTTGTAGTCTTGTCCTTCAGAAATAAAGGCTTTTCTAGTAGAATGGAATGTGGAAACAAACACAGAGTATGCTGGTCCCAACTTAGTAAGAATGGAATATATAAAGCTACCATCTTCTTTCTTAACCTTAACACCTTCCAAGAGAAGTCTAAGGGTCTTGAACTTGGACAAAAAAATCTTCAATGGAAGAAAAATTATTGGGATCCAATGTAAGCAACTCATTTTCGAGTTGATGGGCTCTAATTTCATTTTTAATTCCAGAAACTTTAGTGATTTGTTTCATTGCTTCATTAGCAGTATCAAATTCTATGATATGAAATCTAAGGTCTAGATAAATAGACATCCATATCAACCCATGTGGTTGATCTTGCCTATTTTCCTATTTGGTTTCCTTATCTTCATCTTGAGGTTTGGTTTCTTGGCCTGAGGTTATTCTGTAAAAACCTTTACTTCTATGTAAATCTAGAATGTAGGACCACCATTGGAAGTAGTTGGTGCTGTCAAGAATAACTTGGCTTGGACTTTCCATTTTAATAGAAACTGAAGTTGTATATGCTGAAACTAAGTGTTCAAATGGAAAGATCTCGAAAAATTAGGCTGATTAAAAAAAACCGGCTCTAAAAACAGTTTCTGGATGAAGAAGTTATGGCCTTTTGAAGGAAAGTTGTTGAAGATGCCAACGAAGTGTGTGAATGTGTAGAAATGAGTGATGATGTTATATTTAAAAGGAAAAATCGACCCCCTTTCCAAACTTAATCTAATTAGCTCACTTTTAAAAAAAATATGTGACTCACTTTTATAAATAAGTGAAAGTCACTTTTACAATGGTACTTTATGAGCTACCCACTAAATTGTAACTTAAATAAAAGATAAAGAGACTTTAGAATTATAAGTGACTCAATTTTTATAACGGGTGAGAACACTTTTACATAAAGTAACTTTAAAAAATAATTTACATGTGTTTTTTGAAAAAGTAACTCAACAAAAAGAAAGACTTGAACTCAAGAACTCTATACTCATAAAATAACTTCAGACCAAGTAAGCTAGTTTAAAAGGTTAGTAATTTTTGGAAAAGAGGAAGGGTTTTTTGTTTGTTTGTTTTTTTTTTTTTTTAGTCACTGAAGCTTTGGGATGCATGCTTACCTGAAAAAATCTCTTTTTTTTCCTATAAAACACAAACCAAAAAACCCAACACAGACATGCAGAAAAGACAAACCTTACGGCTTAAAGTTAGCTTTAGCCAAAAACTAAATATTTTCCTCAATGTTTCTAATTTTCTGAGATCACACTAAGGCACAGAGGAAAAGAGCATACGCATGAGAAAAATCCTTCATTTCTTTTTCTGATTTGCCCAGATCACACAGAGTCGCGGGGCAAAGAGCATATGAAGAAATGAAAGGTATAGATCTAGTAATAAAAAAACAAAGAGATAAATAAATCGAAATAAATAGAGAGAAAATAACTAAAAACTACCTCCAGATCTTAAAAATGACGTAGCTAGGCCTACTGGAAACCTTTTCGTGTGAAATGAAAGGGGTTCCTCACTGGAACAGATACTTCTAACACAATAGAGTAGTCCTCTCAGCCCAAAAGTAGTAAAAAACAGTAGATCCAGGAAACGACAATCAGATGCAGTTCTACCGGCTTCATATTTGGATCACCAACAGATGCGACCCTCAAATAGCTCTGATACCATGTAGGAATTTATAGGGTAGGTTCCTCAAATATAACACCAAAGGACACCGTTCACAAACAGATCAAAGATCAATATCAGTATTCTTGACATGGTCAAAACCTTCAAAGAGGGAAACAGTCCACGGCCTAAACCAATGCGACCACTTTAGGCAATTTATTAATAAAAAAATGAAAATTTACATAAGATTCTCTCATGAATGGTTTACCTACAAATGACCCTCCATGCTCTTTAAATAGATATCATGGACCAATCGGGTGTTAAGCCACATATCAATTGTCGGTAATACCAAGGAGAGAATTAACCGTCATATCACTTCATGTCTAGAACATATCGTGATCATTGGATTGTAAGTTACAAAATTACATAGTAGAGAAACACAATTTACCTAAATCTACACTAGACCAAGTTATACCTAATTATTTCCTATGTGTCGGAATATATTAACACACTCCTTCCACTGTATTTCTTTTTCAATCACACCTTTGGGAAAAAAAACCACACCCTCATCATTCTTTTATATTCACGCCATCCATCAAAGTTGTCTTTATGCATGCCCCACCATATTGCAGGCATAGCATGCAGCGCCAAGTCCAAGGCTTCGAAGCAATGCTTCTTCGGCACCTCCCTTTCAAATGCATCTAGAAATTTATCAACATCAGTTAAACCATCATAGTAAGGCATACTTCTTACCTCCGATGATACGCATCACAATGATTTTGTCATCATGTTATATCATAGCATAGATACTTCGTGCAACCTATTTTTCTATTGTTCCAATTCCTCGTCCGAGTCTGATGTGCAGGAGATTTCGCAGTCTCATGCAAGATGTCCATCAGATGTCAAATTCACCCAATCTTGATCTCGCGTAGTTACCTTATAAATCTGGTCCAAATCGTCATCACTTTTGTAATCGTGGACTGGTTTAGTGTAGCATGGTCCTTTTGCAGGGTCTAGTGGTACTACTACGTGGAGCGACATTCTTTCAAATGGCATTGTCTACTTCTTCAAATTAATAACTCTGTTCATGTCAATAGCCTAGTCGATCCCAAGGAGTGCAGGGTAGGGATTGTTGTCATCCACAATCTCTATTACTTCAAAATTGGCCAATGGGCTCGCGTCTTCGATATCGACTGTCACTCCTTTTATTCTTCCCATGGGGATAATCTTTTGCTGATTTTCCATCCTCAATTGAATAAGAGACCACTACAGTGTAGGTCTCCCTATTATCTCCCATGTCTGTTTAGGCAAAACATTTGTGTCAGATCCTAGATCCAGAATAATTTGGTCCATTTCATATTCTCCTATTTGCACTGTGATTCTCATCTCCTACCTTGTTCTTGCATTATTCTGACCAATCTTCCTGACCACATGCAGGATGTCAAGAGTATTACCAACACATTTATTGATTAACTCCTGTAATCCCTTGACGGTCTTGCTATCTCGCAGCAGCTTCATATAGGTTTCCAAAAATGTAGGAAGCATAGATGGATCCATTTCTTCAGACTTCCTATCCTGACTTCTTGAGGTTTAAGCCTCAGTGAAGATTTTCTTTGCTTCCATGTAGGTTTCCTTCGTGTGCTCCAAATCAAAGCCAACCTCCTTTTCGGGAGCTTTGCGGACCCATTCACCTTCTTCAGGCTTCTTTCCCTTTTCTTTACCAGTCGTCATTCCACTTCACAGCACGATGTTCACATTAGGATCCTCTTCATGGGGTTAATCCCTCATCATCTACAGATTTTGGGTAGGATGTTGAGGCTGTGCCCCCATTTCACGTATCTTAGCTAATAATACAGGGATGTCTTCTATCACTTTGTCAAACTGAGTGAAATATCTGCACAATAGGTGCATCGGGTTCGTGCATTCTCATGCATAGTGTCCTGGCCCCCCACAGTTGTAGCAAATCACTTGTCCTTGACCTCTACCAGGTCCTCCTCCATCTCAACCTCATTCATGCCCCTGTAATCCTCCTTGTGCTCTCCGAGAACCTTGATCCAAAGGCTGAGTTTTTTCCCATACTGTATATGCGGGAATTCTATCCATCATTAGCTCATAGCTATGACAGTTATGCTCATCATGACTGACCGATTGACAAACGTTGTAGAGAGCTATTGTGGTGTTTGTACAAATTTTTGTAGCAGGTGACAATTGTCTGTCACATGTTTTCCAGCCACCTGATAGATAGCACACCATAGCGCAGGTCCTCCAGTTGGCTCTGCTTGAGCTTATGGCGTTAAAGGCATCAGCCCTCCTTCTGCAACATAATTCACGAAGACAGGGTAGTGATCTTTGTCATGCCCTTGGATTTTTCATTTCAAACACCAAACTTCTTCGTGCACCTCAAGCCGAACTGCTCTATCCTTCTTCAAACTTTGAAACTATAGGAAAAGGTTATGCAACTATGCGTGAATCTATTGAACTCTTAAATTAGCATCCTACATCAGTGTCTCATGCAATCTCATTACAATCTCTAGGGCTTCCGCTTGGGTCCCAATATTTTTCTGCGATAAATTAACCCTTAGATGAGGCAAGAGTGAAGCCACAAACCATTCGCAGTGCTGCCCATTTGTAAGATTCATGTTAGCCTTGCGGATTGTGCACTCCAATCTCTAATCCAGATCCCAGGGTGTATCACCAGGATTCATAATGATCTCCTTGAATCCCACAATTGATTGAGCTTCAAACTTAGGCCTACTAAACTCCTTATTTAGCATGGTCTGAATATCTAGTAATGAATCCATTGGGTTATCAGTGAAGTACTTAATGTACCATGTCAGTGCGCGTTCTTGTAAAGCAGTGACCAAAATTTCTTTCTTCATCTGATCATCTATTATACTCTGAGCCTCCCATACGGCCTTCATGATGAACCAAAACTGGTCCGAGTCTTCTATTCTCGAACCCTTGAAAGCAAGCAATTTTGTTACATTCACTATATTGAAAGGTGGTGGAGGTGGTGGTGGTGTGGGTGAAGGTGTATGCGGTGGAGGTGAATATGGAAGTGGTGTGGGTGGATGGGGTATTCACAGGAACCCTTGTCTTATCAATTGAACAACGCTCTACAGAGAAGCCTATGTTGCTTCCTCATCATCGCTAAGAGGGTTCCAATTAGTGGGCTATATTTAGGGCCTCATTTCCCTCTGTCCCTGAAGATCTTTCCACTTCGCATAGATCAAAACATCAAGGTAAATACATAACCTTCTTTTCACACAAAGCATCTTAACCCAAGTATTTAAAGACCTTAAATACTTACCTCGTGGTCCCCTGAAGAAGCGACACTCTGCTTCGCTGTAACTGACCGAAGTATCGACTGCGAACTCTATCACAAATCCTCCTATGATACGATCGAGCTAGTGATTGACAATGCATGCGATCTTATCTTCTAAGGCTTCCAATATTTGGACTAACTCCAGGGTCCACATTATCGAATCGTCAAGCCTCCACCTTCCTTGGCCGTCTACCAATTCAGCTATCCACTTGTATAATTCAACCGAGAAGGAAGACAATAAGATTTTGTGCATCTCTCTGTACATATATCTGCCCAATCACTGTTCTTTCATCAATCGCGAGTTCCTTTTCTCTTGTGTCGCGAATTCGTGGATCTTTCTATCTAACCAATCTTTAATTTCCTTCGTAGTTGGATTCCAGTGATGCGACATCGCACATCTCTTTATGTAGATCCTGGTCCTGAAAATGGAACCATTTGTTGGCTTTATGTGGCTTGACCCAGGTTCAACATTAATTATTCAAGCAAATCCCTACACTACTAGTGCTTTCGACATCAATCCTAAAGCACGAACTAAAATCTCACCCGAAGCAGTATGGGGGGATGCAGGAACCAAGTTTCCACACCTATAGATGGTAGTGATCTTGTTTTATACCCTAAACCTTCCCTCATGCAAATTGATAAGCCTTTTAGCGCTTATCAATATAATTCTCTTATTTGGCTTCGAGACCTTTGCGAAGGTCTGTGATTGTCCTTCGTGGGCCCCAAATAGGTGATTTATCTACTTATGCGCTTCTGTAAATGTTCTTACCTCTGTATTTACCCCGATCAACTTAAGTATTTTATAACTTCAACATGCATTAAGATATTCTTCGCGTAAACATATATTACTACCTGCATTCATATAGCAAAGTAAAACATATAGATTTTCACATCAATATAGCATTAAATCATAAACCCAATATTCTTCATAACATAATCGCATGCATTAATAATAGAAGTAAATAGATCAAGACATATAATTCTAGAATAATCCTCTTTATTAATTCTTCAAATTTTCTTTACAGACTCTAACTATCCCACGAAGAAAGCTGCAGGAGTCCATGCACTCAGCTGCAAACGTCTACCCCAGGCCTCTATGCACATAGCTATAGAGCCTCTTTCCTACGCTAAGACTCTTTTCTCTTAGCTATTACTGACCCATTACATCAATATTCATTACCAAATGTAACTGAACTGAACTGCCTTAGACTCTTCTAAGAATTCCATTTTTATATAATCCTATGGTCCGCGGATCATGGGTAGATCTCCTAAAGCTGACATGACTTACATAAACGAAGGGCGGAAACCTTTTATGACACTTTACATCTTCGTGCTCTGCGACCACAAAATGTGGCGACTTTACATGTTTATACAAAAAACTTGGGACTTCTTCCCCAAAACTTGGGTTTTTAACCCCAAAATTACCTCTAAGGGACCCGTTGCCAACACTCCGCCACTTCGCTTTTCTGTGCCCGTCATGGGAATTTTTTTTTTGATGTTATATTTTTCCGAAGATAAATTATTGTGGTACAAGAGCCAAATTCTATTCCCTTTATCCAACCTAGATTGCATTTGTCCTTATCTGCACCAGGGTGAGACATAGGGCCATTCATCACAAATACAAAAAGGTATGACAGAGAACAACATCAGTAGAGGTAGATATTTTTTTCATATTGTTTTTACATGTTATTATAATTCAGTTGTTATTATAATTTCATTATCATTGTTACAATTTTTTTCTGATACATTGCCGCTACTTTTGGTTAATTTAAGCAAAATATTAATGTATATTGCTCATTTGTTAGCATATTTACTCATTGATCGATCCTACTAATTGAGTGTTTTTATCATTGTTCAATTATTTCTACTATTAGAGTTGTTTGATTAATGGGTGTTATTTCATTTCCAACATATATTGTGTGTGTGGAGTTTTACTTCTATGTAAGTGAGGGTTTGACAATGTGGTTTTTGTGAATTTATTTTCATCACTGCAGGTATGAAGAGTGAGAAATTTTATTTTCTTGTGTGTTAGTTCTTGTAGAAGAAAGGGTAGAATTAGTAATTAGTCAATTCCAATTAGCAATTTGTACTTGCAAATACTTTGCACAATAACCTTGAATAAAAATACCTCCTAGTGTTGACAATTTATGTGTGAGTAAGTTTGGTTGTTCTTAATTAAAATACAATTAGTCTTCCAAACAATGGTCACCTCAAGCTCTGTAACGAGGAGGTATTTCATAGATCTAATTTGCTACCACAAAAAAATGAACATAGAAATACAACCTCTTTTTGGAAAAAAAAACCATTTTCTTAAACATCATTTAGCATCTCCATTTTATTAGAAAATTAGGGGAGAATCTTCCCACTAGTTTCTTGGTTTTCAGGAAGGCCTCTTGTCCAATTACACTAACCAACTAGTTTTTACAATCAAACCTTGTTTTTCTCTTTACTTTTCATCATTTTATAATCATTTTTCTTTTTGTTACAATATATTGAAGAAATGGAACAGATTAAGATGAATTTCTAGTAGGTTGGAGGTCCTCCTTGCCTACCAACTTGGGTTGTTGCAACACTTTTTGAATGAATTCCTCCTAGTTAGCAAGAGTTTGATATTGATTAAGTATATCCCAATTAACTAAGAATTAAGTACAATGCTCATCAATGGTATTGATCTTCATAGCTTCATTTTCAAAGACGTATGCAACCTCATATAGATCAAGCTATTATGTATTAAACATTCCTTTGAAATTATTAAATTTGTAATCTAAAAGTTGAGTGCAATCACCTGGATTGAATTGCTTCTTTTTTATAAGCTTTTCATGCCACTTACTTTTCAACTACTAGATGAGAATATTTTGTTGAACATCATCCATCCCCATGATATCCATTTCATTTATTTGTAGAAGTCAATCATGTTGTTCCTCAGAAATCTCTAAACCTAGCTAAACTGTAGTTCTGAATTTTTTTAGTTGGAACTCAATAGGAAAGGGTACCTTATCTCCATACACCAACCATAGAGATTATGCCCAATAGTATTCCTCCATGTGATGATATATGCCCACAATGCCTCTAGAAGCTAGTTTTCCCAATCTCTATGACACATTTGTAACATATTAAACAAAATTACCTCAAGAAATTTGTTACAGACTTCACTCGTCCATTGGTCGAATGATATGGCAAGTATTTTTAATTTTTTAATTTTTTATTATTTAGTGATGTTGTCCATAAGTCTCAAGGTAAACCACATTCCGGAATATGTAACAATTTATTTGGGAAAACCAAAATGTGTCAATATGTCCTCAGACAAAAAGAATACAAATGAATTATCTATAGCATGAGAAATTTCTTTAGATCCTACCCACTTAGATATGTAATAAATATAGACTAGGATATACCTTATTTTCTGAGATGCTAGAGTGATTGGTCCCATAAAGTTAAGGGCAAATTTTTCAAAAGGATCCACAAGTACCTAAGAGTGTAAAGTAATTTCATCATCGTCCAATGGGTGTACCATCCATTGAGAACTATAGCATATATATTGGACATACTCCTTGGCATCCTGAAATATGGTAGGCCAATAGTATCGAAAATTAAGGACCTTATAAGTAGTCCTCTTTTTAATAAATTTTCCCCTAGATGTTTTGTCTTGGGCAGCCTTCAAGATATCAAACACTTCATCTTCTCATACACATGTTTAGATAATCAATTCGAAGCCAATACCGAAGAGTTATTCTTCAACCTAGGAGTAGGAGGAATTAGAGTCGATGATTTTTTTATTCTATTTTGAGGAGAGATGTAATGGTACTTTCCCTATAACCAAATAGATATCTATATTCACAAACCACAAAGTGTTAATAGGTACAACAAATATATGCTCATCAAGAAAAGTGTTGTGCACAAGAAATACTTGACGTTCAATATTCATTCAAGAAAGAAGATCATCCATAGGGTTAGCTTTACTAGATCTATCTAAAATAGTAATACTGAATTATTGTATCAACAACGACCATCTATCCACATGTCCATTAGCTATCAGTTTATTCATCAAGTACTTGATAAAAAAATGACTTGTATGAAGAAATACATCATATCCTATAATATAGTGTCTAAACTTATTGAACACATAAATTATAGCTAATAAGTCCTTCTTTCTCACTATATAATTCAACTTAGCAGGTGTAATATTTTACTAGAAAAATAAATGGAATAAGAATATTGTCCTTCCTAGTACCTATTATCCTAAAGTTGCACCAATGATTGTAGATGAGGCATCCGTAGAGATCTGAAATGGAAGGGATCAACTTGGTCCCCCCAAAACAAGTTCTTGAGTATGTTTCTCTTTAAACTCTTCAAAATAATGTTGGCAAGCATTTTTCTAGGAAATATCGGTATCGTTAAAGAAAATGGAATAAAGGAGAAACTATCTTAGCAAAATTTTCAATAAATCTCCTATAATTAGTTGGAATGGCCTAGGGAACATCTTACCTCCTTTTGTGATTTTGGAATTGAAACATGCACAATGACCTTGACTTCAGTGATATAAACATGTATTCTTGCACTAGAAATAAAATGAAGAACTATTCTTGCATTATGCATCATACATAATTTAACATTACTCAAAGAAATGTTAGCCTCTTGACATCTTATCAAAACTTTTTCCAAATTTTATAAGGCTTCATGAAAATAATTACCATAAATAGAAAAATCATCTATGTATATCTCAATGGACTCAAGATTAGAGAAAATAGCTAAAACTACCCACTGAAAAGTAGTAAGGGCACTAAACAAACAAGAGGAAAGAACCTTGTAAGTGTAGGTTACATAGGGGTATGTAAAGTGGCTTTGTCTTGATATTCTAGTTTAATATATATCTGGTTGCATCCAGTGAAGCTACAAATAAAATAGAAGTACTTTTTACTAGCCAATATATCTGGTACCTAATCTATAAATGGGAGGCAAAAATATTCCTTGAGGGTGGCTTTGTTAAGATCTCTATATTATATGAAAATATTCCACCTGCCATCCTTTTTTGGGACTATTACAACAGGCTAAACTTACAAACTATCATAGGTGGGGTGAATGAAATTGGCATCAAGGATATTATGAAGTTCTTCTATAACAATGACTCTAAGTGCGGGTTTCATCCACCTTTGGGGATATTGGACAAGTTGGGCTTCCTCCTCAATATAAATATGATGCAGGAATGTTTCAAGAGGGACACCTTTGATATCCTAACAACTCCTAGAAAATACGTTAACATGTTTTTGCAACATTTTAAACAATGACCCTTGTTGAGATGGTTCAAGTTGAGAGTTTATATATAAATATTTTCCTGGAATCATCTCAGTAAGGGAAATATCATATTTTGATGTATCTATGGCTATCACTAGATTCTACAACAATGATGAAGTGTTAGGAGCACAATTCTCCTAAAATTTGGAACTAAAAATATGATTAAATAAATCAAAATTTTGCAAAGAATAAATATTAATAAGGAAATCATGGATATGACTGTGTTTGGTACATTCTGTGAATTGAAAAAATTGATCGATAGTAGTAATAGATTGAATGTCTTTGTCACTCTTACCATCTTTACACCATCGAGTATTTTCATGTTCTTGAGTGGATTTGGTAGGTGGATATAAAGTTACCTTTTTTCATGATTCCCCATCTGAAATAAGCATGCCGGTGAAGCAACATCCAATGTTATCATCTCCTGCGGCAAGCCATGGTATCCCTAGAATCAAAGGATTCCCTCCTATAGGATTCTCCGGTTGTAGGATGTTAAAATATATAAGATATTCCCAAGAGTCTAGTAAAAAAAATCACATCATCCAACACACCCTCTGCTTTGATTTTAGATGTATATGCTAGTTCCAAAAGGGTGGGTGAGGGTGCAAGTGAGAAAACGTTTTTTTCTCCATGTTGTATCTAGTCATAGCATTGATCACAACCCTCAAATCAATGAAGACATTAAGGAAAAGAGTGTTCTTGGTATGGACGAAGACAACTAAATTACTAAAGTCTGTATATTTCTCTACAAGGGATTGTTCATTCATCAAATCAACCATCTTTCCAATGAACTCAATAATATGTGGTTCAACCATCTTCCTCCATGGGTTCTTTATGAACAGTTCCCTAATGTTTTTAGTGTAAATAGGAATTTTCTTTATAGCTTTCAATAGGGTGAATTTAATACAAATATTTCTAAGCTGATAATCCGAACCAAATTCAGGGCATGGGTCAACCTTCTCCATGATTAACCTCCCTAGATAGGGAGGTAAACTAGAAGACAGTAAAGGTCTGAATTTTGAGAATTTTGTTTTATTGCAACATCATTTTGTGTGTGATTAGGAGTTTTCTCCTTTGTTTCATTCTTAATTATCACATGGGAGTTTTTCCCTTTTTTAAGAACCCTTCCTAATCTCAATTGGATGTCTTGCACCTCAACCAAAATGATCATCTATCTAGGAAAGGTTGGTGGGTCAACACTAAAATTATTTTGAGTTTCCTCATAATTAAGGTTTGGAATTGGTTGGGCGGGCAACTGTGTGTGTCTAAGAGGTTAAGTAGGTGTTAGTTGAGGTGGTTAGGGCTGTTTTTTCTGAGGAAAAAAAAATGTTGTGACTACTGAGTTGTTGTGGCATACAATAGGAAAAGTTTGGCATGATTGCATAATTGTGCCCTGTCCACCCTTATTGCTAAGGGGTGACTCTGGGCCTGCTTCAACGATATCCCTGTCAAGGCATAAAATGATTCCAATACTAAAAATAATTTTGTTGTCTATAAAAATTAAAAGAATAAGGTGCAAGATCAGATTGTCTACCTGAGCTTCCAAGTTACCAAGGCTACTTTGATCCCATCGCATGCAACTGATATACTACGTGAATTCCTCGGTATATTTCTTTCATGCCAGATAAGGATGGGGAATGTTTTGTTGCATGATTCTCTACACAAATGACACATACATTACTGACATATATATGGCATTCATATTGTAAGGGGTTTTTCATCTACCTTTAGAACAAAAAATAGAAATAACTACCCTCTCTTCCTCTTTCTTATTTTTAAATTGCAAAACATCTAATTGTAAATTATGTTTTTCAACAAGTCACTCTTAATTCTTTCTAATAATTTTCCTAATTCATTTTTAGTTACACCACTAGTTATATAGTTGGAATTTTTAGCAATCCATAAATCATCTTCCATATATCTCTTGACTGCAATAGTATCTCCTACACAAATCAAAAATCTAATTAAAAGGAAGTTGAGAAAAATGACTAGATCCTAACAGATTTAATACATTAATAGATTCATCCAAAAGATCTCTCAGAAAAATAGTCTTAATAGTATCAGGGTAAAGTTTATGCTGTTTGGATTGTAGGACGGATGGAGGAATTTTTTTCATATGCACTATTGTATTAGGGTCCAAAACAGGGAATCTATAATTTGTTTCCATCTCTTCATTTTTTCCCACCTTCCTTCACCATGTTCCCCATTAAGTACTTCCTCTTCATCTACCATATTGTTGTTTTCAAACAAACTATATTAACTCTCTAGTTGTGGTAACTAAGTATGATTATTTTTTTCGTTTAGATTTGTCTTCCCTACCAACTCAGTCAAAACAGAAAATTCAATAGTGGAGATTGTTCCTTTATCACTCATAGTTTTATATACTCTCAAGCTTCTTTCCTCAAACTCAAAATGCCGAATTATAACTTCCTTCGTTTGGGTTTTCTTGGAAAATTTACCTCCATCCGATCAATTTTTTTTTTAGGGGATTTCAAAAATATCCAATTTACCCTTACCCTTAAATTTACATCTAGGACCTTTGTCCCTATTCATACATATTTAAAAAAAGAAAAATAGAAGAGAAAAATAAGGTAAATAAGAAAAAAACAAATCCTATGAACTTTTGGCACTACTAATCCAATGGGGTCAACAAAGAATTTGCTTGCTAAAAAGGAAAACCACAATAAGGTATGAAATTCTATCATTACTTGAGTCGATTCTATTCACTCAGTAAGCTTAACAATGGAACAAAAACTCACTAATAGGAATTAAGAAAATCATACTAGCACAATATTGGCTTCCAGGGAAAACCTGAGATGGTTGCGCAGGTTCTTACCTCCACTCCTCTTCTATGTCTTAAATTATGGGAAATCTAATTAAAAAAAAAAAATAGATTGCCAGTGCTCTATCTCTCGTTTGCATCCCCAACAATGGTGCCAAAATGTTGGGTGGAATAATTCACAAGAAAATACTCAATATTTAATTATCAATATGAGATCATAGAATTTGAGAGACTGCACTGCTTGTTTGGAGATTGAGACAGTGGTGATCTACTACATTAGGGACCTAAGACACTACCTAAGGAAAGTCTCACACTTAAAAGCATCAAAATCTTATATTCATTAGAGAAATTTTGAGGTGTAACATGGGCCTCAAAACAAAAATGTACAACTAAAATCAAATTTATAAGAACCAACAAGATTCAAGATGATGATGTCAAGCCATCGGGGATGATTCACCATTTTAGGAGTAAGAAAGTAAAAAGATTAAAAAAAAAAAAAAAAAAAACTCGTATTTTCAACTTATCTCCCATGGGTTTGCCCAAATTTTGAGTGGGAGCATTATTTGGATGAAAAATTTGATTTCTGATTCAAGGCGTACCCATGTTTCATACTTTCCCCAGCCTATGAGAAAAATGATAAATACATGAAAAGACATGATTAAATCATGTTTTTTCACGTATTTCTCATTTTTCATGTAGTAGGGTCCATCGAAAGTATGTAACATGGGTAATCCTTAGATAAGCAATTAAATTATTCATCCAATGAGTTCACTCGCTCCAAATTTGAGAAAAATCATAGGGAGATAAGTTGAAAATGTAAGTTGAAAAATTAATTTTTTTCTTTTTTCCCTCTCAATTTTGATGATGTAATCTAATCTTATTTTTTTATTTCCACTACTATTTTATAATATTCCTTAGGAGGTCCATTTTAGACCTCAAAATTTCGCTAATGACCATGAGTTTCCATTGTAGAGTCTATTGGCTAGACTTCATGCAATTAGAATATATTTGATAGTAGCATAACACACACAACTTAATTAGGAAACAGATCGAGGAGACCACTGGGCTCTTACAACTAGGCCCTCCTAGAATATTCCCTCAAGTATTCAGGTAATCACAAATCTCAAGAACTTATTATGGAATCAAAACCAATCTTACATGAAAGGAAATCAAGGTATTGAAAAGAAAACACCTATTAGTGATGTTATTACAAAAAGAGCCTAAATTTCCCCTAGGGTATACAATTGTTATATACTCATACTGTGATTTAATTATGGGATGAATGGAATCAAGTGTGAAGCTCATAGTGAATTGGAACCCTATTTCAAACCACTAAAAAAACTAATCAAATCTCCATATTATTAGTCATTTAAACAAAATAGATAGATCACTTCTTCAATAAAGAATAAGAATATAGCATCATCATTTCTCTAAACTTAGATATTAAACCAATCAACTCACAAGCTATAAACAAAACACAACCTCTATTAATCCAATATATATATATATATATATAAGATACAAGAAATTTAATACACTCAATTTAAGTGATATCCTTCAACGAAAAAGAAACCTTCTATGTTAATGTTTGCAAGGCATATATTGTAGATATAAATAGAACATTACAAAGCTAACCACATTGATCTTACATACATGAAAATAGTTATTATGGACTAATAGTAATACAAAATGATAGATGATCTTAAGGCACAACCCTACAACTAGTCACTTAGATCTGCACTCTCAGACCAATGATCCATACATTAAATGTCAAAGGAAAACAAAGACTACATTTAATATACAAGATTCAATAGTAGATCTAAGACAAGAGCTCCCATTTACTTTACATCTAAACCATAGGCATACAATCAATCATCAATCTATTGTCTTTGATCAAAATAAAACAATCCATACATGAATAACTCAGGTATTTGCCATTAAACCACATGATTTTCCTTCTATACAAATAGATCTACTAAAATAGAGCACTACTTATGATATTAAAAGCACACATGATAAGATAAATTTAATCATACATGAATGAAGGGGGAACATGTTGGGTTGGTCAGCCCAGGCTAACCATTAGTGTTGCCTCCTAGAGAAAATTTAAATCATAATGGAATCAATGGAACAAATGAAATAACCTAATCATCAACAATTTATATTAATAGATACACTATTTACATGAGATAAGTATGAAACGGTTCAACCCAGTGGCTGCACTAGTGAGTGGAAGTACAAATCCACAATAGAAATTAATACTAGTGACCTTTCTACTAACTTGGCTATGGGTGACAGTTAAGATTTTATAAGAAATACAATACATCACAGTCCTAGTACATACCATGTGAAGGTTCTATTCTAAGAAGAGACTTGACATATCTAATAGATTTTCAATATCTATGATTAACGGAATAGATATAACATATAAAATAATATTAAACAAGTGTGATTCAGTTAAAGAAACTCAAGAAAAGGAACCATAAATCTCAATTTTGAAAGTGAACCAACTACCAGAGGGGTAGATGACCTAGGTGTGCAATGTTGACTGAAGACCCACTTTGATGAGTGACTGAGCATATTGATGCCACATTTGAGAGAATCCACATGTCACTTTTTTACTGAAGGTCACAAACATAAGCCAAACCTTAACTCTGGTTGAAGCACACCTTCAAGGGTTGCAATATCTATATAATGTTCATCAATAAACCATAATAATAATAATAATAAATAACTCTAACAATGCATCCAAAACATAGGTTTTTGGTGTAAATTAAAGATTTGCCTTGTAACCCACTAATTGTCTTAGTTTATCACGATATCCTTCTATTGTGCGTAAAAGAGGACTATAGGAAGGTAAAATGAGTGTTTGGAGGGTTACGAAATGGCACTTTGACAATAAGGAGTTCATCAATTTCTAACCTCAACAATGGTTCTCACAAATATTGAGAGATGCATAGGACTATGTTGGTGACCTTAAGAGAAAATTTAGTTAGAGAAAAACTTTGAAGAAGCTTCCCTCTACATGGCATTAATGAGTGGAATCATTGGTTCTCTTCTAGATTTTAAGAGCTAGCATACTTACAAGTATTATGGGATTCCATGGGGGAGAAATACACCTCCATAATAAAGAATCATGTTTGGAAAATAATTATAGGGCTAGAGGGAGAATCATATGTGAGTTCTAGGCAGCTTTACAAGATCAAGAATGCTTCAGATGGAAGCATTGAGATATTCAAAGTGAGGATCCTAGAAATAGGGTTCTCACAGAAAGAGTTAGTGGACTATGAGGAGACTTTTTCTCTAGTCTCCAGGTACACATCCATTAGAGTAGTTGTTTTCATAGATTCAATCATGGGATGAAGGATACATCATATGGATGTGAAGATAACTTTCTTTGATGGGATCATTGAGGAAGCAATGTTCATAGAGAAACCTTGTAGGTTTAAGGTAAATGGGAAGGACACCCATGCTTGTAGGCTTAGGAAATCCTATTATGGAATCAATTAAGCACCTACAGCATGCTATTAGATGGTTGGTGGATATTTATTGTTTATGGGATTCCCCAAAAGTGAAAATAATCCTAACTTATATTATATACTTGTGTTGGATGATATGCTTATTTTGGTGCCACATGTAGATGACTTGGCCATGAAAGGTGTAGAGAAGCTCATTGTAGGGTGAAAAATATATATGTTAGATGAGTTCAAGATGAAGGACATATGCATGTTGCATTATGTCTTTGGTTTAGAGGTTTGGAAGAAACTTGGGGAGATATTCCATGGGTAGGATATTTATGTAGTTGAGATCTTGAAAACGATTGTGTATGGAGGATTGCAAACATTTGCCATAACCATGATCACCAATATGAGCAAAGTAAAAAATTCCCACATTATATAAATAGTATATAGACTCCTTGATGTTTTTGGTGAACACTATAATATTATAATATATATAATATGTTTACATTGAACACCTTGAGTTGGTTCATGATGAATTTCAGGAAGGAGCATTAAGTAGTAATAAAAAACATGCTTAGATATTTTAGGGTCAAAATGGAGTATGGGTTGATATATATTGGAGATGGTGAGGTGAATTTGTAGGGTTATACAATCTTAGATTGGGTAGATAGTGCAACCGAAAAGACGATCACTTCAGGGTATTGCTTGAGTTTGAGATTAGTAGCGATACCTTAATTTAGTAGGAAGTAGACTTTGATGGCACTTAGCTTAGAAGAGGTAGAGTATATGGGAGATAGTATAATAATTTTTTAGGCCATTTGGCTTCACAAGTTGCTTGTGGGTTTATTTAAGTAAGAGTTTGATCCCATGCTGAGCTATTATGATAATTAGAGTTGTAACAAACTCTTTGAGAATATAGTATTTCATGATTGATCCAAGAACATAAAGATCAAATATCATTTCATACAATATATGATTTAGAAGGGAGTACTAAAGCTCCATTATGTATCCTCCTATCAACAACTTACTGATATTCTAACCAAGCCCTTAAAAAGATGGAAATTTGAGGCACTCAAAGACAAACATGGATTAGTGTAGAATTCACTCCTTGACTAAAAGGGCGTATTGAGAAATATAACTCAAAATTCAAGAAACTTCTAGTGACCACTTAGTAAAAGTGAGAAATAATATTATCTTGCAATTTCATTTAATAAAAAGTGTGAAAATTAATTTTCCTATATTTTCCTAGACACATAAATCTAAAGGGGAAATTCTAGAAATTCCAGAATATTAGTGGGTTAGATTTGATCTAATGTTAATGATACACCTCTTGTGAAGATAAGGTGCTTACTATGACTAAGGAAATTAGTTGCTAAGATTTAGGAAATAAATGTGAATATTTGTGAAATAAGTTGATACGATTGAGGAGATTAGTTATCTCTCTTAAAGCATAATAGAACATTTTGTATTCCAAGAAGACTCAAGAGAATAATAGAGATTGATTTAGAAGGTTCAGAGCATGAGAGTGAAGTTGAGGTCTAGAAGAAGGCTAAAATATAGTCCATAGAGTAATACACAATGGTTTCATTTAACAACTTATGAATATTTCACAAAAAGCTTGGAATATTTAATTGAAACACTAAGTTGAGGGTGTAATTATTGGTGTATCGTGTTTATGATTTTGCTGTTCATTTGTCAACTATATGTGTGACGGTTTCATGTTTAGAAATATTCAGTTTAGTAGTTAAGTAAATTCAAATATGGTTTGTTTAATTAAGACAAACATAGAACAATGTTTAGTTATGGCTTAAAAATTGATAATTGAGAGGGTACTTCTTTATGTATATGAATGTGAAGAGAAATATTCATTTTTATATATCAATATATGTCTCCAATCCCTTTGTAGGAGGGTTTATTGTTCCAAGTTGACTTCAATACACTTGTTATCCAACATAATATAGGCCCTTTCCTACTAGGACCAAATTTGTATTTATTAATTTTCCTTTTGAACTTTTTTTGAAGCTTTAAATTTTCTTTAAGGTGAAAGAGTGGAGTAAAGTTGAAACATGATACAGAGAAAAATTATCTTTAGTTGTCCTCATTTTTATTTTTTATGTTTGTCAAGTCTCACTAGCACAACCGGTTGAGGATGGGCCTCCTTAGCAAGGCGACCCAGGATCAAACCTTACCTCACAGGGAGTGGTTGTGCCCTATGCGAGGGGGAGGAGACATGCTAAAAAATCTAACCAACTTAGTGGGGTTGATGTGGCCCAGGTCGGGTGCGATCCGCGGGTGATTTTGATGGATTAGATGGTCACATCGGATGCGATCCCCAAGTGACTTTGACGAATTAGATGGTCACATCAGATGCAATCCCAAGTGACTTTGACAAATTAGATGGTCACAGTTTCTCAAGTCACAGGTCATCAACACATGCAACTTAACAAACAAAAAATTATACTTAATACTTAAATATATATATAATATAATATATATATATATATATATAATATATAATATATAATTATATATAATATTAAAATAATTAGTTTTTATTTTTCAAAAATCATTTTTCATATTATCACAACCTTATATGATACCTAGTAAAAAGTTAAGAGTAATATATTTTTTAAAATTAAAAAGAGTATCGGAGTTGAATATTAATAGTTAGATTATATTTTCAATATTAATTAATTTAGTTATGTTATTTTAAAAATTATTTTTATTTACAAAGTTATATACAAATTGTATGCAAATTAATTTAATAAATTAAAAATTGATATATTATATATATATATAATTTTAATAAGATTTTTGGTTGTTTCCAATTGTAATTACCATCACTTCGCACAACAATATTCAAAGGTATAAGTTAATTTATTTTTGTTATTTTTTAAGAATTAACTTAAAATTAATTATTATTATTATTATTATTATTATTAATTATAGAGTTTTAGTGGTCTAATGATACAGTTTGAGTGGGTCTAATGGTTAAGAGCATGTGTTTCATCCTAAGAGGTCAGGTTCAAAAAGAGAGAGAGGTAGAGTATGTATGCCTTCTTAGACTTAGTAGTCAAATTCCCTACGCTGGAGTAAGTCCTTTGTCCCACAACAAAGAAATCTCATACACAATTTGATGTTTTCCTTTGCCTTAACCTAATTTAATGATAATGAATTAATTAATAATGATCTATTTAAATAGTAAAACTAGAAACTTTCTAATTTATATAAATTTATTAATAAAATTAAATCATTATAATTATTAAAAAAACCACTTTAATTAAAATTACTAAATTGCCTACTAGTGTATAACATGGCAGGCTCTTACTCATAACCTCTTGGCAGGCTCTCACTCGTAACCTCTTTCCTCCCTTGCAAGAAAGGATACCTCTTAACTGAACAAAATGATTTTAATATCCTTCGCCAAAAGCAGTAAAAAAAAATATTAATATGAGTTAAACCAAGAACTCTTAATATCATAATTTCTTTCATTAAAGAAGTAAATAGATTATCACTAAAATATCGGTATCCACCAAACATGAATTTAAAAGTAAAACACAATCAAAAGATTCAATCGCACGGGCTTTCTTTTTCATACTAAATTTGAGAAATGCACTCAATAAGATTGATTTCGAACATGGATGGAATCTGAAAAGAGTATTAAATGCATATCACTGATTCCAAGCCGATATAAGACGGAGGAATATAGATGCATTGGGATTCATGAACATCATTTTAGAGTTTTCTCATATTATCTTCGAGAACACAAACGCTCACTAATTCCAAGATGATATCAATGATTTGATGAATAGAATAAAATAGTATTGAACCTGCTTCATTCAAACCAACTCACCGGTTCCAAGAGGACATAGATTGGTATAGACGATACATTGAGGTGCATAGATACATTGGGATTCATGTTTGATTTTTTTTTGTTTCTTCACATATATACATACATGTATGGTATGGGTGTTAATTTTGTTTATATTTTGATAAAAAAATAAATTTAATTTTAATGATTAATAGTTTTGCATTTTTGAAAATTTAAAAATGAAAGATTATTGGAAAGAAGATTATAAATAAATTCTGAAGGAATAAAACTTCATTACAATATTTGATGGTTTTAATTTATATATTCAAATTTAAAACTAAAAATCATCTAACTTAAGAATTTATAAACAGCTTTTTTGGAAATAAAACCAAAATTTAATGTTGTTTTGGTGCTTTGACAAACAATAATTTCAAATATCATTTATAACATTGAATCCTTATTTCTAAAACTTTGTTATATTATGTTATAAAGTATTATATAAAATTTCAAATAATTTTAACTCAAATAATAATAAAAAGTTTTTGACCTTAGATCAATAAGATAATATTCAAATATTAATATGTTATTAACATTGGATCCTTAATGTGAGGACTTTATTTTATGATGTTATAAAATATATTTTTTTTGTAAGCTGGAGCGGGACTCTCAGATTTACATATCCATTAAGTACCCTTTAACGGGGAAGGGTAGCCCAAGATTTGAACCTAAGACTTCCGGTTTGGTGAGACTTCATTTCAACGACCCTTGCAGCTTGAGCTACCCCATTGGATTGTATCATATTATAAAATATTATATAAACTTTCAAATAACCTTATTTCAAATAATAATACAAAACAAACATTTAACCCTGGTTTTGATTGTCATTTCCAACTCGCCATGAACAACTTGAGTTATTATTCAAACTTTTGGCACAACTTTCTTCATGCTCCGAGCAACTCATATAATCTCAAATAAATATGCATATATAAAGGAATGTTAAATAGGAAATCATAACCGACTAGAAACCAGCGAATCTCTGCATGTGCTGGACATTTATAATACTAATGGAACAATCGTGACAATTCATGTAAATGATTGTGTAAGCAAATAAGGAGGCAAAATAATAGACCGATATCAACACCTAGCGGCGTTTTATCTTATGCAGAATTTTTCAGTGATTCTATTAACTTGTCCACGACGTGCTGACTCTCTGTTCACTGCACAGGCCAGAAAAATATTCAGCTTTTCACATGGTCACACGATGCTTCCTTTTTTCTGCTCGTCAATATGATGTACAGGGATATGCCCGCTGGAACTCTGTAAGGTTTTAATAATAAAAGATAAGACCATAATAATAATAATTAACACCTCTGTTATGGCAAGTAGTATTTATTAGGATGTAGGTCCATTAATGGGCTGAGGCTTTATATGTTTATTGTGGGATGGGCTGAAGTTGTATATGATTACTATTGGGTTTAAACAAATGTATTATTTAATTATAAAAGTATATAACCTCGCACAGTAATGAGCTTATTGCCCGGTAAATATTGGATATGTTTACGGTTAGGTTTAAACAAATACATTATTTAGTTATAAAAATATATAACCTGGCACACTAACAAGCTTATGGGCTGATGAATATTGGTGTGGTTCCATTATTGTTAATAAAAATATATATAACCTCGCACATTAATGAACTTATGGCCTGGTAAATATTGGTGTGGCTCCATTATTGTTCTGTGGCAACAACAGTACCCACATCACACTCAAAACCCTTTTCTCGTTTCCATGCTAATTACATCTGTAATAACACGTCTCATTACGTCCGAGTGGCCTTTCGGTGTATTAAGAAGTTACTCTCATTGCATCCGTATAGCAATGGCTTTCATATAGTACGTTCAGTACTCAGTGTCCTATAATAACCGTACAACGGAGGACTAATTTGTTCAAGAGATATAAAGAGGAAATCTAAATTTTCCTCTTCCACGCCATCTTCCTGGTTTTAAATGTTGCATTTGGTTTAGGTTTTTACTCTGGTTTTTCTTCTTTTATGGTCATAAATATTGAATTCGGTGGGGTCGATTATCCATGGGTCTTCTCTTTTGTAACCATAAAAATTACAAAAGAGCATACTGAGTTTGCAGTACAGCATGAGACTAGCGACCACATGTATGAGTGTTTTCTCTGTTATAAGGCCCATAGAGTCAACCACCATTATGAGCCCACAAGGCAGCGTTTATTTAAACAAACAATATGTACGAAGGTATCGAATATCTAAGAGAGTATATGAGGGTAGGTATACATTATTGGATATTAATATATGTATATGGATCTAGCATTATAAATGAAATAATAGCATTTTTTCTCTCCTTTCTTCACATCAAAACCAATTTTAGAAAGGGCTTATTAGAGTTTTCTTTTTTTTACCCTCTCAATTATTCTCGTTACATATTTTGTTTTGTTCTACTTACATATTCTGTTTTTATCTTGGTCTTGGAAAAACTCTCGACAACATTCTTTTTACAACTTACTTATTTGAAAGTAAACCTTTAAAATTATTGAGATGAGTACGATTGTTTACATATTTTAATTACTAAATGATTTGAATTCTCTTTAGTAATTGTCATCAACCTTTTCTATTCATTGAATGTAACACTCTTATTTATTTTTTAGAAAATTATCAAATTATTCCATTAATCTATATTTCTAATATATTTAACTTATTGCTTTTTTTTTTGACATTAACATAGGTACATTAATTGATATTTATTTAGTTAATTTTATTATCAATTTTCTTTTAGTTAGTTTTTATTTTTTGATTTATTATCTTTGAGTGTACCCCAAAGCATGGATGAGATGGTTATGTGGCATTGATTATGTTGGTTGCTTGCAATTGAGTGATGAAGTTTGTTTCCTATTTTAGTTGGTGTTGGAGCCTATCCACTAGTGCTAGGATATCAAGGGAAGTGCTTTAGTAGCTATAGTATTTAGTATAGAACCATCATAGTAGTTGGTTCAGTGAAGAAGCTATAAACCTTATAAGTATGGGGGTTAGATGGCTTAGGCTTTGAGGACATTTCTACCTCAACATATTAGGTCAGATGCTCTTGGAAATGGCATATTTAGATAGTTCTCGGAAAGATCTTTCAAATGGTATGTTGAAGTCTAGAAAAAACCCCTTGGATCAAAAGTTATTTCTAGTCAAAGTTTACAGGCCAAAATGGTCAAAGGTTCACGACAAGTTTGGTGATAGTTTTGGTGGTATCCAAAATTGGCGATAGTTTGGATTTTCCCTAAAGTTAGCAGATAGGCCCTACAACATTTTCAACACATGTGGCACATAGGTGGACCAATTAGAAGCTCAAGGGAGATAATGTGTAGGTCCACCAAAGACAAATCATCCGAGTAGTTTGACCTCGACAATTTCTAGTGCATTGCAAGATTAAATTTTCCGGGTGACGAGACACCAAGGTGAGATGGGAATCTGAGATGGAGTGTTATACCAATTAGTGCTCATGAGAGATGATGTGGGTGGTCTCACATGGACACATCACCATGAATGTTCTACCCTTATGGTTTGAAAGGAAGCTCATGTGAAAAGTTACAGTGGGAGGGCTCTAGAGAAATGTTGAGATCCCCTTCTATTTCCAAAGGGATTTCCCATCACGGCCTTTGAAATTTTTGACCCTCATTAAAAACTTCACAAAGAAAATTAGTCAAAAACAAAGGCATGGACCCCCTCCTCCTTCAAACCAGTGATATGACATAAGGCCACATGGCACATTCTAATTGATTGTTAGAGATGTCGTCGAGCCACAGTGGTGTGTGACATCATCATGATGTTAGCATCTAAAAGTCCTAGGATACATGGAAGACTAGGATAATGACATTTGGCACCACTCAAAGATTAACACATGGAAGTTGGTACATGTGGAAAATCGTTGGCATACTTAGTCAGTGGGGTGATGTAGGTGTGACTGTACTGGTAGGCCGCATAGGAGACATTACCCCGATGATTATTTCCCAGAAGTTCCTAAGGGAACTCAAGTTTTAAGTTTCGAGGTGATGAGGCCATGGGATGAGGTGGTAGACATAATCAGAAGGGCACATAACCCCGTGAGATTTTGATTAGTGATAGTATTCATTAGGGTGACCTCGTAGGGACATCAACTTGGCAATTATTCCTCGGTATTTTCCATTGCATCCCAAGTTGTGATAGAGTAGTGATGCATGGTGGTAAGCAAAGTGGAAGCTAGGACCCACCAACATACTTGTGGCACATTGTAAAATCTCAAGAGGAATTGTACTAGAAGAAACCCACAAGACACATCACCATGGGCTTTCAGTAGAGGCTCCACAGGATACGTCACCCTACCCTCATGTTTTTGAAGGGTGTCATAGAGGCACTCCATAAGAAATAGTTAGGGAGATAGACTCAAGGACAAATATTTTCTTGTTAAGATTTATTCCTATCAAGGCACTAAAGGCATGTCGAGGTCCAGCTAGTTTTGTGGTGGTTTTATGTGTTATAAGGCCTTAGGCCTACGAGTTTATTGTGTTGTAAAACATTGTGGGAAAGTGTTAATAAAAGTTTTAAGCACTATGGGTGTATGGACATGAATGAGTTAATGACATATTTTGCAAGGTGTTCCATATGTGGCATTGCACCACACTTGTGGTGAAATGGTCATGAATGAGTCGACAACTAACCTAGAACTATGTGTTATATTTGGTTGTGTTCACCGCTGTTAATAGTGCACTAAAGTTGGAATGACGTCACTAGAACGAGTTGGTAGTATTTTGTCATAGAATGTCATATTTGGTCATGTTTTCTAAGTTTGGAAATCCACT
>APFE031667243.1:0-21761 GCA_000404065.3 Pinus taeda
TACCCTAATACATGACAAAATTCAATGGAAACATTGCAATCCCCCAATCTTGAAATCCTGAAAAACTAATAAGTCTGCTGGATTTTGAATGAAATCTAAAATTCTACTTTCTCCATATGAAATCCAATGATGCCGGAACCACTCTCAAACATCCTGAGTCATTTCATGGTAATGTTAAAAATTTAAGTAAAAGGATGAAACTGAAGATTAAGGAGAATGTCACTTGAATAGCATATCATGAAATTTGAATAGCATATCAATACTAGGAGAGGGTAATGAACCTCAAAGACCAAAAAACCAATTAATAAAACCATTTGGAGTCCCCCACACTCGGAAAAAACATAAAAAAATAAAAAAATAAAAAAAATTGCATTTTTGGGGGTTCACTGGCCGCTTTCCTTGACCCGGTCGGGTTGATACAGACTCGGCCGAGCCGACCGAGTTAATATCGAGCTGGCTGAGTTATGCAATGACTCGGCCGGCCGAACCGGTTCAACCACCGAGTTGAATTTTTTTTGGCCGACTCGGCCGAGTCGGTTCCGAGCTGGCCGGGTTTAAAAACACTGGCCCACAGTCACCTCAGCTAAAGCTCCCTTTTCTTTACGAACTTTCACCAATGGGAGGAGTCCCGTTATGAGAAGAATCACTAGAATAGATGGATCAATGATAAGATATGGGGTGATTCCTAAATCCTATTCACAAGAGGGAGATACTCGATTAAATAGATTACTTGCTTAAGAAGCAAGGTGATAAGCTCTCTAGTAAGGGCTAGGGGGATGCTTCAGCCTAGGTTTAGAGGATATGCCTTGACAAGGGGCTTCATAGAATTGAGGATCATTATGGAGAAATGGATTCTATATAATCCTTCTGGAATTTGAGTTATAGAGTTGCGAGACCACAAAGAACCCAAGTGGACCCATACTAGGTCAAGAGTATGGAGTTGATCAACCAAAGAGGGGCGTGACCTAATAAAGGAAGAGAATATGATCAAAGGATTAACTTTCTTTTGAAATTTGAATGAAATGATCCAAATGAGAACACTAACCCAAATTAGCCTAGGGAGAGAAATGGTCCTCGGGCTAGGGCTTATAATATCTCAGGATTCCATCGTCGGATTGTGCTAAAAATTGGAGGACCACTTGAGAATACCCCAACACAGTTGTGGACCAAATTTCAAGGTGTTTAGATGGCTATAAGAGATTTCGCTTGATTCCCTAGGTGACCCTCTAGAGTTAGGCCTAGAATTTGGAAAAGTAAAGAAAAGAGAGGTAAATTTGACCACCAAAGGGATACAAGGATCAATGTCTTATTGTTTGGGCTTAATGGAGTCAAAATACACATTGATCGAGAATTTTCGTCAGCTAAGGAGCCCTAATTGATTTTTGCTAGCCTCTCCAAGGGCAACAACTAAGTCAATAAGGATTTATACTTCAAATTTGTCAAAGAGATGCAATTTCGAGGTTTTTCAACCTAAGAGGTGCTTCTAGGAACATTCACCCAATGCCTCAAAGAGTCATGCATGCATTAAATCATTTATTCAAGGTCCTAGAAGAATTCCGCATTACATTAAACCATACAAGAATAATGATAACAATATGCATGCATTTGACAAGTAAGATGACAAGAATAGCATTAAAATTCACTTACATGTGAGAGAGAGGGTATATCCATTCATCCACTTTGAATTAGAAAGAAGCTCCAAAGAAAATAGCGAAAATCCAAACATCATAGTGCATTAAGAAACTACAAAAAGTTTATCCCAACAAAAAGTGCAAAAATATCTCGAGAGATAGTATTCCAATCCAAGTGATGATGAGAGAAATGAATCATCCTCTCATTTATTTATAGAATTCAATAGGGGATTCAAATAGCCTAATTTTACTTATTTAGCCCCAAATAACAAAATAATGTGCAATAATAACATTCCTTGGTGACAAGCCTATCAAGATAGCTCAATAACATAAAAAGAAACCTCTCAAGAGGGTAGAATGATTAACATAATAAGTCGTTGGGCCTTTGAGAAGACCTAATGGAGTCCCAAATGTGCCATGGTGAGAGAATGGACCCTAGAGTCCAAACATAGTGGACAAGGGGTTGGCCCCTTGATATCCAAGCAAGTCATATGTGGTTCCCCAAGTGGGTGTGGGGGCAATATGACATCCTCATGGGTTTCCAAGTGGATCGATACTGCCTGTAAACCATCTGTAAGGGTTGGGATGATGACATAATCCATCCCTTTGTCTTTTGCACTGAGACACATCCCTATCTACACCCTGGAACATCTACCAAGTGTATAGTGCAAGTGTGGAGTTAGCTAGGCATGGTGAACCAAGTGCATCATCATCATCTAAAAGATGGAACACGAGCAATCACCGAATGGTGTTGGGGTCCATGAAGCGTTGTCTGCTATGGTGGGGGTCCATGAAGCGTTGTCTGTTATGGTGGAGGCCCATGGCTCTCTACGCTCACCCTACATGTGCCAATGTGACCCTTTGGAGGGCTTGGACTCCATATAGGGAGACCAATTCCCAAATGAAGACTCATCTGCAATCCTACATAAGATCCAATGCATCCCCTTGCCCTCCGATATAACAAATCATTAGAATAGTCAAGTAAAAGAGTTTACAAATCATGGAACCAATTGGGCAATTCATGGTGGCATGCCCTTCCATAGTGGGCTTTGGCATGTAAGTTCAATAAGGGGTCAACCAAGGACCCTATTAGGAGGTTTCAGCCTTTAAAAGGAGTGACATGTCCATGGTGCATCCATCAATGGTTAGGTGGCATGTGATATAGTGATGGAACAGAGTGGGGATTAGGGGAAGGATCCTGGCCACATATCATGGGACAAGGGTATCTATAATGAGGGAAGCCCACACTTGGGTACATGAGTGCAGGAGGGAGCAAATCGTGGTACATGAGTTACCCCGACTTTTGTTTTCCCACCCTTCTTCATATGTTTTTTGCCTTTGATTGTTTTTTTTTCGTAATTGCTGGGGGTTCCTCATCCAAAATGGATCCTAAAAATCCTCTAAGTCTTCAATACTTAAGAACTATCGCAAAAGGATCAACCTTCAAGAAAGGCGGAAAACACTATCGGACGAGAAAAACTTGAAGAAATGGTGGAAACAGAGCTATCGACGGCTTAAACAACAATGCACAGGAGTCGTTGGATCTGGCTAATCAACGGTCTAGATCCGATCGGCATATCGCAATCGGAGGTGGCAAGCGGAGTCTATCGGAGGCTACCATATGAAAGTTGCGACAACGATCAATGCGAGTCAACGAGGACCGTTGATCAAGCGCACAGATCGACGGCTTGGGTTAACTCGCAATATCACATTGGTAAAATACAAGGGAGCGCTTACCAAAGCCCCAGGGACTATGTGATTGTGATATATCGCAACGCAATATCACATCGAAGCGATACAAAGGAGCGGGGCCGATACAAATGCAACTTGCGATAGTAGGACCCGACAAGGTTATGTATGAAATTTAATATATTTTGAGTTCCAGAAAAAGGGGTTTTTCTATGTATTTCACATTTTCGTTAAATAAACAAAATACAAAGGAAATGCGCCCGATGTGATAAAGTCGGACCCGAAAGGGTTTATGGATGCAAATACATATATTTTGAAGTCCGCCATAAAGCCATTTGTCGGGATTTTCAGTGTTTTAATGTATTTTGCAAATACAAAGGAAACCACAGTACAAGGGCACTTGTGACTTGCGATAGCGATCAAAGGCGGACACGATAGGATTATAGGGCGGATTCGATGTGATTTCAAGTCCAATAGGAAGCGTTTTACAACGTTTTCTATGTATTTCTTTATGTAAACAGAGAAAACACTATTTTGGGATTTCAACGTGTCAATGGTCCCTTCCGTTGCAGAACAGGTGGTCACCTTCCCTGAAGACGTTTAACAAATGATTGTTTAACGCTCAGAGGGGATTTGAGTGGACAGAGGCTGGGAGTCGGAGAGCCCGAGAGGGAAAATGAACAGACAAGCACTGATTGGCTTAAAAGCCTCGAAATGACAAAGATAGGGCAAGCAGTGCTGAGGCAGAGAGAAAACAAAGACAGAGAGCGAGGGGAGAGTCTGTGTACTCAGAGAGACTTGAGGGATTCAAGTTGACCCTATTGTTTTGTTCCTGTTGTGTTGAGACTCAATTGAGCTCACATTTGTAAAAACTCTGCTCTTAAAGATATAATAGAGAGGTCACCACTAAAGGCTGGACTAGGAGACGTAGCCCAGGAGTTTTGGGTGAACTCCTTGATTATTTTGTTGTGTTATGTATGTGTGTCTATTATGTTTCTCTAACTGCTCATTGTCTATATTATTTGCAATCTTATCGATCCGTTGCACTAAATGATATAGGCAAATCCTGCACATGAGTCTGTAATACCTTAATAATAATCTAAGATCTCATTTTCAGATCAAGTGGTATTAGAGCTTTAAGTTTTCTAAGGTTAGACAAGCTTGTGCTGGATTTTGTATGCTAACTAGGTCAAAGCTCAAACTAGGAGAAGGAGAACTTGTTGAGGCTAATCCAGAGATTGGGATTGGGAGGGTCTATTCTCGAATGGAAGAAGAAACTCCACGGGAATTAGAAGCCCAATTCATGAAAAGTTTTATGGC
This sequence comes from Pinus taeda, assembly GCA_000404065.3. NCBI lineage: Eukaryota > Viridiplantae > Streptophyta > Pinopsida > Pinales > Pinaceae > Pinus > Pinus taeda. Next base: position 4,641 of record APFE031667243.1, read on the forward strand.
CATGTGAGCCATGGTGGAAGAGATGTATCGGGAGTTTAAGAAAGGTCGAGGTGAAAGCATTTTAACACCTCAACCAGATAAAAGAGCAGAGGTTAACCTCTTCTAGTTGCACATCTAGAAGGCAAAGGAAAAGAAGAGAGGCCTTCTCCACCATCTAGTCGATCATCTCCTTCATCATCCTCATCTCTAGCCCTGATCAGAAAAAGAAGAAAACTTCTTTGGTTAAATTAGATGTAAAATTTGATTTGCCAATTTATGATGGAGAATTAAATGTAGAAAAGCTAGATAACTAGATTAGACAGATTGATGTATATTGCAAGGTGCAGAACATTGATTTAGAAAGGAGAAAGATTCAGCTGACTAGCCTTCATCTTGGAGGAACTGCACTAGTGTGGTGGGAAGGTAAGACACAAGCTGATCTGAAGAGACATGGTAAAATTCTTTCTACCTGGAATGAAATTGTTTCTACCATCAAAAAACAATTCTATCCTCTAGCTTATATGCAGCAAGCAATGATGAGTTGGAAAACTCTGCACCAATTAAAGGGCCAAAGTGTACAAAGTTATACCCAAGAATTTAGAAAAAGAACTTTAACTATAGGCATATCGCTAGACTCACCTGAAACTTTGTTGAAGTATATAAGTAGTCTGCATAGCTATTTGAAGCACACCATTCTCATGTTTAATCCCACTAGCCTAGATGATGTATCAGTTCAGGCTACACATCTAGAGGCTAGAGGCAAGAATGTGAACCCAGAAGTTGGGGGATCATCAAAACCCTCTACAAGCAAGAATAAGGAAAAGAAGAAGAAACTGAGCTGGAAGGAGAGGAAGACAAACGCTGTACAGAAGGACAAACCTTCATGCACTCACTGCAATAAGGATGGACACGATGATGAACATTGTTGGTCTTTGCATCTGGAGCTGAAACCTAAGAAGTTCGGTGGTAAGAAGAAGAAGACTTCTGCTGCTATTTAGAAAGACTTGGGGTCAGATTTAGATGATGAAACAACAGTCACAACCACAGGTATAAAAGGTAAAAATTCTGAAGCATTTACAAGTAATTCTACACAATCTATTGATAATGAAGATAATGAGAGGAAAAGACATGAACTTTTTCATATTAGAGTTATTTCCAAGCACCAAAAGATTGATACTTTATTTGATAGTGGATCACAAGTAAATTTGATTTCTGAAACAATTGTAAAAAAGTTGGGATTACTAACAACACCTCACAAGAAGCCATATCCATTAGGTTGGGTATGTGATAAAGCAACGCTACAAGTTACCAAACAATGTAAACTTAGGTTTGCTATTGGGTCAACATTTGTAGATGAGTTTGAGTTAGATATAGTTCCTTTGGATATATGTGGTATTGTTTTAGGAAATATTTACTTGTATGATAGAAAAACCATTTTCTATAGAGATGAAAATAAGTATCAATTCACTAAAGATGGAATAGAATATATTGTAAGAGCTCATAAACTCAAAAATAACTATTCTCTCATAAACTCAAGGCAGATGAAAAGAATTGAAAATTCATGCAAGCAATTTTTACTAATGGTTGTAAAGGAAAAGAACCCTGATAAAACCAATGTATTTGAAGGCTGTGATGCTAAACAGAACGCTGATTTAGATAAAGTTGTTTCAGAATATGATATCCTATTTTAAGAACCTAAAGGTCTGCCACCGAAAAGGGAAATGGTACATGATATTCATTTGCAGCAAGATGCTCCATTGCCTAACATCGGAATATTCAGGTTATCTACTTTAGAGAATGCAGAGATCAAGAAGCAAGTACATGAGATACACGATAAAAGGTTCATAAGTCCAAGCACATCACCATGTGGATCTCTAATCGTATTGGTGAGAAAGAAAGGTGGTTCATGGAGGATGTGCATTGATTATAGAGCACTGAATAAAATAATGATCAAGAATCGTTATCCTCTTCCTCACATTGATGATCTATTAGATCAGTTGAAAGAAGCAGTTTACTTTTCCAAGTTAGACTTGCATAGTGGCTATCATCAGGTCATAGTTGCAGAACAAGATGCATGGAAGACTGCTTTCAAAACAAAGCAAGCGCTGTATGAATCGCTGGTTATGCCTTTTGGCTTAACTAATGCTCCTGCCACTTTCATGAGAGTTATGAATGATGTACTCAGACCTTTTATTGATGATTTTGTAATTGTATATTCAGATGACATTCTTGTTTTCAGTAAAACATGGGAAGAAAATTTGAAGCATGTAAAGCAGACTTTAGATGTTTTGAAAAGAGAAAATCTCTATGTGAAGTTATCAAAATGTGAATTTGGCAAAACATCTTTAAATTATTTGGGTCATATTGTAGGGGGTCATGAATTGAAGATAGATCCCTCTAAGGTTGAAGTCATCATGAACTAGCCTAAACCCAAATCTGTTATAGAAGTTAGGAGTTTCCTAGGAGCAACACAATATTGGAGAAATTTTATTGCTAACTTTTCCTTGATTGCAACTCCCTTAAATGCTTTAACAGGATTGAACAAGGTGTTTCAGTGGGGAGGCAAACAACAGAAAGCCTTCGACACCTTAAAAGAAAAAATTAGTACAACACCAGTACTAGCACTGCCAGATCTTCAACGACCATTTGAGATTGAAATAGATGCCAGTGACTATGCCATGGGAGCAGTGTTGATGCAACACGATAAACCCATATGCTATCATTCTGAGACATTTAATTTTGCAGTAGTTAATTATCTCACATATGATAAAGAATTGTATGCATTAGTACAGAGTGTGAAAAAATGGAAACATTACCTAATGGGCAAAAAAACAATCATACATACAGATCATCAACCACTTCAATATTTTCACTCACAAACTAAATTGCAGCAATCAAGACATTATAAGTGGATGAGTTTCCTACAGCGATTTCATCTTGTCATCAGATATAAGAAAGGCATACACAATAAAGTTGCAGATATGCTATCAAAACCAATCATAAATGCATCTACTATACTTAAGCATAATTTAGTAATGCATGAAAGCTACATTGAACAATATGCTCAAGATGTAGATTTTAAAGATGTATATGCAACTTTAAGTCATGGCAAACAAGTAGAAGAATTATATTATTATGTTAAGGACCAACTCTTGTATCATTTGGGGAAGTTATGCATTCTACAAACTGAAAGAGTTAACATAATTCGAGAAGCACATACTTTTCTCATATCAGGTCATTTTGGTGTAAGTAAAACAATTGTACAGTTGTAAAGGTTCTGTTATTGGCCAAGAATGCATGAAACGATTTCTAGATATATTAAAGGGTGTACCCTGTGTGCTAAAAGCAAGCCTAGCGATAGAAAAATAGGCTTGTACACTCCACTTCCAGTTCTTTCTCGTCCTTGAGAAAGTGTTTCCATGGACTTTGTTGGGGGATTTCCAACAACTAGAAAAGGTCATGATTATTTATATGTTATTGTGGATAGGTTAAGCAAAATGTGTATTTTGATACCTTGTAACAAGCAGGTTATAGCTGAACAAATAGCGAAGTTGTTCTTTCAACATGTATGGGTTCATTTTGGGTTACCCACTTCTATTGTATCTGATCGAGATTCCCGATTTGTTGGGAAGTTTTGGTCAAGTCTGTGGGAACTGATGGACACCATGTTGAAGAAGAGCACAACATTTCATCCACAAACAGATGGCCAAACAAAGGTGGTCAACATGACAGTGATCTAGTTGCTCAGGGGCTATTGCAGCAAGCATCCCAAGCTTTGGGATGAACATTTGTGTTATGTGCAACATGCTTACAACCATGCTAAGCCCTCTTCTACTCAGAGATCTTTTGAGACTTGTTTTGGTTTTACACCAGTCTCCCTTGGATTTTGTCTTTGGAAAATTCATAATAGTTGATGGACACAGTGATGTAGACAAAGCAACCAAATTCATTAAATAGATCCAAGAAATTCACCAGGCAGTGCAGGAACAATTGGAAAGAAGCCAGGCCAAGTACAAGGCAAGGCATGATAAGCATCGAATTGAGCATAGCTTCCAAGTTGGTGATCAAGTTTGGTTGTACATCAGCAAAGACAGAATGCAAAGTGAAGGTAAGAAGTTGAGGCCAATAAGATATGGGCCTTTCAAGATACTTGAGAAAATTGGAGAAAACGCTTTTCGCCTTGATTTGTCAGCTTATATGCATATCTATTCAGTCGTCAATGCAGAGAACTTGAGGTTGTATGAACCTTCATTGATTGAATATTTCGAAGAGCAAAGTCAGTTGCCTTCTATTGATGATCTGTTGCCTGAATATCTCAATGAGTTATAGGAAGACACAGTTCTGAACAGGAAGGTGAGAACTACGCGCAGAAGGGATGTTGAGTACCTCAGAATCGGACTCAAAGGTTCAAAACCAAGTAGTGCACGATGGATAGAAATTGGAAAAATGAGGAAGTTGTATCCTCACTTGATCGATGCTTAAAATCCAATTTTTGGTGGTCCAAAATCTTTTCAGTGGGAAGGCGTGATCCAAAATGGATCCTAAAAACCCTCTAAGTCTTCAACACTTAAGAACTATCGCAAAAGGATCAACCTTCAAGAAAGGCGGAAAACACTATTGGATGAGAAAAACTTGAAGAAATGGCAGAAACAGAGCTATCAACGGCTTAAACAACAATGCAGAGGAGGCGATGGATCTGGCCGATCAACGGTCCAGATCCATTTGGCATATCGCAATCGGAGGGGGCAAGCAGAGTCTATCGGAGGCTACCATATGAAAGTTGCGACAACGATCAACGCGAGTCAACGAGGACTGTTGATCAAGCGCACAGATCGACGACCCGGGTTAACGCGCAATATCGCATCGACAAAATACAAGGGAGCGCTAACCAAAGGCCCGAGGACTATGCGATATGCAATTGCGATATATCGCATAGCAATATCGCATCAGAGCGGTACAAAGGAGCGGGGCTGATACAAATGCGACTTGCAGTAGCTGGACTCGACAGGGTTATTGATGGAATTTAATATATTTTGAGTTCCGAGAAAAGGGGTTTTTCTATGTATTTCGCATTTTCGTTAAATAAACGGAATACAAAAGAAATGCGCCCGATGCGATAAATCTGGACCCGAAAGGGTTTATGGATGCAAATACATATATTTTGAAGTCCGCCATAAAGCCATTTGTCGGGATTTTCAGTGTTTTAATGTATTTTGCAAATACAAATGAAACCACGACACAAGGGCACTTGCAACTTGCGATAGCGATCAAAGGCGGACCCAATAGGATTATAGGGCGAATTTTATGTGATTTCAAGTTCGATAGGAAGCGTTTTACAACTTTTTCTGTGTATTTCTCTGTGTAAACAGAGAAAACGAAATTTTGGGATTTCAACGTGCCGATGGTCCCTTCTGTTGTAGAACAGGTGGCCACCTTCCCTGAAGACATTTAACAAATGATTGTTTAATGCTCAGAGGGGATTTGACCGGACAGAGGCCGGGAGCCAGAGAGCCTGAGAGGGAAAACAAACAGACAAATGTCGATTGGCTTAAAAGCCATAGAATGACAAAGACAGGGTAGGCAGTGCTGAGACAAAGAGAAAACAGAGACAGAGAGCGAGAGGGAGAGTCTGTGTACTCAGAGAGACTTGAGGGATTCAAGTTGACCCTATTGTTTTGTTCCTGTTGTGTTGAGACTCAATCGTGCTCACATTTGTAAAAACTCTGCTCTTAAAGACATAATAGAGAGGTCACCACTGAAGGCTAGACTAGGAGGCCTAGCCCAAGAGTTTTGGGTGAACTCTTTGATTATTTTGCTGTGTTATGTGTGTATGCCTATTGTGTTTCTCTAATTGCTCATTGTCTATATTATTTGCAATTTATCGATCCGTTGCACTAAATGATATAGGCAAATCTTTCACATGAGTCTGTAATACCTTAATAATAATCTAAGATCTCATTTACAGATCAGTTCCAAGGGATGAGAGCATGATGTGTACGATATAACAGTAGGTACCCCTTTTTAAGGTGGGGCATTTCATTGCCCGCTAGGGGTTGGGAGTTGGGACAATCATGGGTTCCTTAATGTGGAGGGGGCTCATCTAAGGCCCATAGGAACCAGGGTGATGGCCATAAATAAGGGGAAGAGCTCATGTTTGGCTTTTGCCCACGTGCTAGATTCGTATGTCCCGATCATCTTTTGCATTTTGTTGTGCATTTCCTATTTAGAGTAGCCAAATTATACTGTTTTTTTTTTTTTTTTTTTAGCTACATCAACCTCTTGGGAATTGTTCTAGGCTCGACCAGGGTGTGGACAAGGGGAGAGGGAGGCTAATCCCATGTGGACCCGGATGGGAAAAGTGATGAATTGGGTTAAGATGAGCGAAGGGAGTGATATATATGGTGTTGGGAAACGAGGCCAGACAACCAAAATCAGGATTTCCCATGTAGTGCCATCCCTAAAGCCAGCTACTGGTAAAGGAGATCCCACGGGACTAGGGTACAAGGATAACCACCAAATTGGGCAAAGGAGACAAGAGTACACACCTAGTCCACTCTTTCTATCAAATTCCCCCACCATTCCATGCCCAAAAGCATCCATGATAAGTAAGCAAAATCATTCAACTACACCAATGAAAAGCCATACCTTCAAGGTTGGGAGGCCCACCTTCAAACATACAATCATAACAGATGGTTGAGGGACCACATGGTTGGCTTAGGTGGCAGAGATGGTGGCACATCGAGCTATCTAGAGGCTACAAGGGGCTGTTGGCTACCGGCTAAGGACATCTGGATCCAACTGGGACATGATCTCTTAGCAGAGTGCATGAACATACTCAAACAGGGAGGTCATGAGAACAACAACAATATCTTGGGACCGCAAACCTGTTACCTACACATGTCAAAGAGCAAGCACACATGACAACATGTTTTTGGGGTGTCTTGTGATCACCCATGCTTAGTATTAGGCCATAAAATCACTAAGAAAATAAAATTTTATTCTAAATGCAATTTAAATCTAGATGCAGCTAAACTATCATGATAATATCATATGATGTTAGTTCTAATGAGAAAAATTAGTGTGCAAAACATGCTACCTAACATGCATATTACATCGTATAAGTACAAAGTGTAATCATAGAACCAATGCAACCATCACTAGATCAATATAAAAACATTTTGCCCAATAATTACTTATGTAACAAACCCAAGAGCAAGGATAGGAACAACCGTATGGAGTGTCACGAGGGCGGGAGGTGGGAAAATAGAATGCCCACGCATGGAGGATCACGGGAGAAGAGGGAACCAAAGGATGTAATCTACTCCATGGGATCCTCTCCTCTAACCAAAAGATAGAGATGTCAACAATCAAGCTCATAAACCTTTGATGAATGGCCACCTCAAGCATATCACTTCCGTCATGGTCCTTATCATTTATGTCATGCTTTATGGCCACCATAGGGTCATGATTAGTAGGAAAAGGAGACTGGCGAGATGGAGAAACACAAGTAGGTTGCCCACGATGATCACACTTAGGAGGGATGGAAGATTCCTCATTATTAGTGATAATGTAAGAATGGTTGAGGAAAGGGTCCATACAAGATTCAACTGCAACCCCATGATTGTGAGGAAAGACAAGGGTCCTATCAATATCATGATCATCGGTAAATACGGTCCTTGTCAAAACGATTTCCACAGACCTCCCATTTTCCGTCTTTAATATGCAAGTAATCATTTTCCTTCTTTAATATGCAAGTAATCATTGATATCAATGTTTGAAGGGGATATGGAATCACCTTCTCCAAGGCTTTCAAAGGGCAAATCATCAGAGACAGTATCCTTGGGAAAGATAGGGTTGACCCTAACTTCTACAAACTCATCCTCCCTATCACACATGCTTTTAGAAATATCATCCCATCTTTCGTCATGCGGGCCCAGAGAGGACCCACTTTCTTGTTCATCATGATGATGCTCAATGAAGGCTTCCTCTTGAATGTTTAATGTGGGGCATACTTGAAAATGTCTAAGAAATCCATCAAAGAATTCCTCAATAGATGAGATGCTCCTAGGTTCATGATTTTGCAACCATGAGTTATGACCATAGAGAGATCTCATGAACAACAACATAAGGACATCCTAATAGACCACTTTCTCCTTTGAAGCATGTGCATTAGATCTCTCAACATGATCTATGGCATTGAGTTGATTACCATTAAACACGGGCACCCCACGTACCACCATCCTTCCTGTGACATGATTAGGGTGCCCAGGGATGCTAGCGATGTGCAAAGTGAGAAAATCATCAAAGAAAGACCTCCTATTGAGGTATACATGTAAATAAAGTTGACATTGTGAATTTATAGATGCCTAGACAAATTCTTGCTCCACCCTACAAGCATCGACCTTAAAGTTCAATGAAGAACTAAGGCTTCGTTCTTCCAATGGAGTCGAATAATGATATATCAATGATGTTGTAAAGGATACAAGGCACACTCGTGTCCCCGACAATGATGCCAAAAATGTTACCACTCAAACAAGAAGGGGTCCTAGGAGGGGAACCTATGGGGAAACTACTAAGTCAAGGGGCAACAATGGAGCGATAGCCCACTGTCACCTCAGCTAAAGCTCCTTTCTCTTTATGGACATTCATCGATGGGAGGAGTCTCGATATGAGAGGAATCACAAGAATAGATTGATCAATGATAAGATATGGGGTGATTCCTAAAGCCTATTCACAAGAGAAACTCAATTAAACAGCTTACCCGCTTGAGAAGCGAGGTGATAAGCTCTCTAAGAAGGGCTAAGAAGGTGCTTGAGCCTAGGTTTAGAGGATATTCCTTGAAAAGGGACTTCCTAGACTTAAGGATACTTATGGAGAAATGGATTCTATGTAATCCTTGTGGAATTTGAGTTATAGAGTTGCGGGACCACAAAGAACCCAAGTGGAACTAGACTAGGTCAAGGGTATGGAGTTGATCGACCAAAGAGGGGCTTGACCTAATTAGGGAAGAGAATATGATCGAAAGACTAATTTTCTTTTGAAATTTGAATGCAATGCTCCAAATGAGGACACTAACCCAAATCATCCTAGGGAGAGAAATGGTCCTCGAACTAGGGCTTGCGATATCTCGGGATTCCACTATTGTATTGTGCTCAAATTTGGAGGACCCCTTGAAAAGACCCTAACGCAGTTGTGGACCAATTTGCAATGTGTTTGGATAGTTATAAAAGAGTTCGCTTTATGCCCTAGGTGACCCTCTAGGGTTAGGCCTAGAATTTGGAAAAGTAAAGAAAAGAGAGGTAAATTTGACCACCATATGGATACGAGGATCAATGCCTTATTACTTGGGCTTAATGGAGTCAAAATACACATAGATAGAGAATTTTCTTCAGTGACAGAGCCCTAATTGATCTTTCCTAGCATCAAGGACAACAACTAGGTTAATAGGGATTTATACTTCAAATTTGCCAAAGACATGCAGTTTCAAGGTATTTCAACCTAAGAGGTGATTCTAGGAACATTCACCCAATCCCTCAAAGAGAAACTCATACATTAGATCATTTATTCAAGGTCTCTAAATAATTCTACATTACATTAACCCATACAAGAATAATGATAACAATATACATGCATTTGACAAGTAAGATGACAAGAATAGCATTAAAAATTCACTTATATGAGAGACAGAGTATATCCATTCATCCACTTTGCATTAGAAAGAAGCTCCAAAGACAATAGCAAAAATCCAAACATCATAGTGCATCAAGAAACTCCAAAAAGTTTATCCCAACAAAAAGTGCAAAAATATCTCAAGAGATACTAATCCAATCCAAGTGATGATGAGACAAATGAATCATCCTCTCATATATTTATACAATCCAATATGGGATTCAAATAGCCTATTTTTCTTATTTAGCCCCCCCAAATAATAAAATAATGTGCAAAAATAATGCTCGACCTTGGCGCAAAAATAATGACCCTTCACATCCATAATCCTCATTATGACTTGGCTTCTGCCATGGCCACATTACATTGCCTTGACCTTGTAACCAAATTCTCAACATCGTATTACATTTGTATTGCAGTTGGTGCGCTAATAAGGGTTTTTCCCTGGAACCCCACTTCAAACTCCATATCTTATAAATCATATAAACTCATACGTGTAAATATTGATCAATGTTATAGCTTAACATTTTACAAGGGTATGCAATTACATTTGGTGGAGGTCCAAATGCATATAAACCTTATAAGCATATATAAAGCATTATGCATGTGTATTTTAATTAAAGATAAATCCAACCCATAATTGGCCTTAATACCACCTTCCCAAAACAATAGTCATATAATATATATATATATATATATAATATATATATATATATATATCTTGAGCATTTCCTGACACCTGTCCTCTATTTCTAAAGTGAAGTTCATAATCCTTATCACTGGGATCCGTTTCTAAGGTGAATTTCACAATCCTTATCATTGGGATTTTTGTCAAATAGTTGATGAGAAACCTATATTTTTTCGATCCACCCCAAACTTGGCCCAATTCAAACCTACTACTGAAACTTGCTACGATACCACTTTGTAATGTCCCCAACTCCTAGTCAGGGAACAACCCTCAACTAGTACTACGTAGTATGTACACAATTAAATTAATTGCAAGTGTATATACTCAAATCTGCCATATTTTTTATCATGTTCCTGCCAATTATAGTTATTTTGAAATGCAATACTACATGCCATGCAAGCATTACACATCACATACAAATGTAATTAAATAACACAATGGAAACAAATGTTCAACAACATCAAATTAACCATAAACTTGATACTAGGATTTTATCATATAAACATAAATTCATCAAAGTGCATAAGCCATTACACAAAGTGTAAATACTTATATGATAATGAAAAGTCAACTAGCTGCAAGCTCTCCACGTTTCACCCAGCCATAGATCGTGTGGTTCATAGTCTTAACCACAAGCCATCCCCGAACTAGGGCAACAACTCCATAAGCAATGGTTGTAACCAAACAACCAAAGCCTAGCCAAGGCACCAACCCCAACAACCTTAGTCTCTAGCCGCAGTCTCATGTTCCTCTGACCAGCACACAAGTGGCGCAGTCCACGTCCCTCGAGAGTGCCCACCTTCCAAGGCGACTTACAATTAGCCAAAATGGTCTCAACTTGCAACTCTGGGAGCTTTATTGTCGTCCAGTGTTCAATTGCTAAACAGTCAAACCAAATAACCCACAGCCAATACCAAAGCCCAACCAAGACTCACTGACTAAAACCAAACTGAGTTCACACTAGAACTCCATGGCCACCAAGCCATAATCAGAGCAAACAAGCTCTCAGAGCCACTGAGCTCCCTGAGCCACCTGGGCTCACATAAACCAAGATGATGCATCCATTCAATACAATTAAATGAATAATCGCACCTCGGTTAGTTTCAAAGTTTAGCCCCAAGACTCCTTGGCTCCTTGGTCCCCCAAGATAAATAACAATCCATAATTGAATAATCCCCAGTATCAAACTATACTTCTTTATATGCATGCCTAACTTTTCCATGTAGCACCCTCCTGAGCCACGTGGGCCTTGGGGTGCAACTTTCACGAAAACGCCAAATTATTGCCTTTTTCTCAGAGTTGCATCTCCCCATAAGCTTTCCATGTAATGGGCTTCGTAGCCAGACTTATTTTATTAATATATAAAAATATGTACAAATTTATAGTATTTACATCTTGTCACTCCTGACCACCCAGCTAAACCGGCATAGAAGTATTTAGGAAACTAGCCCCAAAAATATATCTAATGTAACTACATGGGCACGCAAGATGTATAATATAACATCCATCTCACCAGCCTAATATCAAAAGTACATGTATTTACATCATCAAAATAGGTAGGGGTATTACATCCTCAACATCTCAAACTCGCTTCACAAAGTGCTTAACCCTAATCTCTAAAGAGATGAATGGCTGAGATTTCATCTCATCTTTTGAGATCAAGAGTTACTACTTAAATCTATCATGGACCCTTTTACCTTTTCCAAAAAGGCAGCAAGCAAGTCAAAGAATTAAATTAAATTGTTGCCTAAAGTCTTAACTTAGGGAATTAACTAAATAATCTTTGTAAGAGTTATTTGAGGTGGCTCATTGCATGTCATGGTACATGACCTATAAAAAACCACCTTCCAAGCTACAAATTCAATACTCCCTCTTAGCCAGGAAGGTGTTATGCACAACACCAACCTATCCCTAAAGAATACAAATTTCCCCTTCATCAAGGCCTTGGTCAAGACGTCTGCAACCTACTCATATGTAGGGATGTATTGCAGCTTCATTGTCCCCTTCTACACACAATCTCTTATGAAGTGGTACCCAGTCTAAATGTGCTTTGACTTGTCATGAAACATCGGATTCTCAGAGAGCTTTATGCAGATCTAACAGTGAATGACATTAAGCTCCAATTCCTAATCGAAAATCCCATGATTCGGATTTAAACAAGAATGCAACAAATTACAAATATAACCATACATATAGAGATGTAGCAAAAATAATACTTCATTTCATTACTGTGAAATATTGAAATATGCTTACAAATAGAAATGGAAGTAAATTAGCTAGGGCGATGGTAGTTTATCTCTGAGAAGATATGTGGCAGCTACATGCCTCTGAATTGTGTTACAATGAGGCTCGAAGGCCTATTTATTGTTGAGAAACAATGGAAAACCCTAAACATCCAAAAACCTAACCCTAGAAGATGAAACACCAAACTATAGGCCCCGTTTAGGTAAATTGGTACACCAACTTCTCGGGGTCGTAATTTTGGCATACGATTTTCGTTTGACGCGGAAAATATCTCGTTAAAAAGATCTATCCGAGAACTACAACTTTGGGAAGAGCAATATTGGTTCTTGGACCCATGTTGCTCCAAATTTTCCCAAAAAATGTTGTTTAGGGCCTCAAAATGGCTCTGGAAGTTCAGGACCCGAAAAACTGCTAAAAATAGTAAACTGTGCTACAATTAAGGAAACTAAAACGCTAAAAGAAACAATGGTGGGGGTTCAAGTGGACTTGGCGGGTGGCCACCAATATCCACCTAGATCATTCCTCCCCCCTTAGGAAGCAAAGGTCCCCATTGCATTGAGTTCCTCCATGAGATGAGGAAACTTCTATTGAACTTGGTCCTTGGTGAACCACTTGCCCTAGTGAAGGAGTTGGCCTGATTTGACAACTCGGTACAATTGGATATTCCGCTGGCGAGTGTGCTTGATCTGTGTGTCCATAATCTAATCAGTTGCAGCTTGTTCCATGCAATCTAGATTTAACTTTGTGGGTTTGAGTTGTTCTGCAATGTCAGATGTGTCTAGTAATGGTGGAAAGTATGGTCGAAGGTGGTCCACATTGAACACTGGGTGCAGGCTATGGAATGGGGGAATGTTGAGCTCAAATGCATTGTCTCCCATATCCTTGGCAATGGTGTAAGGACCATATCGGAGTGGTCTGAGTTTCTGATAGGCTCCGATAAGGTGTTCCTTTTGTAAATGGAACCAGACTTTGTCACCCACCTAAAACTTGTGTGGCACCTGATGTTGATCATGTCGTTGCTTGTACTTGGCATTTGATTTCTCAAGAATTTCTTGGACCTGCTGGCAAATATGTTGGATGTGCTCAATGAAGTTGTTTGCCTAATCTATTTCAGACTGGATATGAGCCGAATCTGCGTGAGTAGCTGCAAATGGCATGGCCACATCAATGGGACATAGTGGTTAGAATCCCAAGCCCACCTGAAAAGAGTTGTGGCCAGTTGAGCTATGGAGAGCTTGATTGTAGCTGTACTGAACATAGAGGAGGCTCTTATCCCATGTGCGTGGATGCTTTGCGCTGTACATGCGCAGAATGTGTACGATCATCCCGTCGACAACCTTTGTCTGGCCATCAGTTTGAGGATGGAAGGCTGTGGACTTAGTGAGTTTGGTGTCCAACATCGAATAGAGACTGGACCAAAGTGTAATGAGGAACCTATTGTCCTGATCTAGGATGATAGACTATGGGATCCCAAAGTGTACCCACACTTGTTCAAAGAAGAGTTTAGCAGTGGCTCCTGCTGTGATATTCTTCTTGCAAACCGCCATAATGGCCATCTTTGAGAACCTGTTGACGACCACACAAACACAGTCGTTTCCATGCTTAGTAGAGGGAAGGCTCGACATGTAATCCATGGAGATGGATTCCCAAGGTCGACTAGGGGTAGGCAACAAGGTATAGAGGCCTTGCTTCTTGATGGCCGGTTTGGCAATGGCACAGGCAGTGCATGATCTAATGTACTTCCCGACATCCTGTTGAAGATTTGACCAATAGAAATACTTCTGCAGTACTGCCACCATTTTCTCGACCCCAAAATGCCCAACAGCCCGACTGTAGTGTGCTTCCCAAATCATCTTGGCATGCTCGCTTGAAGGAACACAAAGGTGACCCAGGTGGCATAACAAGGCATCTTAGAGGTGAAAATTTGGAACATGCTAACCCATCAAGAGTGTCTAGTATGTGTGGTCGAATTCTGGGTCGCTTTTGTAGAGAAGTGGCCAATCAGAACTCTCGTGTCCACAAGAGTTGAGCACGGTAGTTAACGCCATGATTGGTGGTCCATTGAGGCAATCTGCAATATTATTGGTGCTTCCCTTCTTATAGTTGATATTCAAATGGAACTGTTGCAGGTATGTGGAGCACTTCTGATGGCGATCATTTTGCAATTTCCCTTGGGTTTGTATGAACTGTAGAGGTCAGTGGTCTATGTGGATGGCCGTTTCCTTCCCCAAAATGTAATGCTTCCACTGTTGGCAGGCTTGCACAATGGAATACATCTCTTTTTCATAAGTGGGATACTTCCAAACTGTGTCTGAAAGTGTCTCACTGTGATATGCCACTGGATACCCGTGTTGAGTAAGGACTACCCGAATAGCATAGTCAGAGGCATCTGTCTCGACCTCAAATGGTTGTTGCAAGTCTGGTAATACGAGCACTGGTGCCGAGCAGAGGCGATCTTTCAACTCTGTGAATGCCTTCTGTTGAGATTTATACCAAAAGAATTTTGCTTTCGCTCCTCCCTTGGTGACTTGACTCAAGGGCCAAGTGATATGAGAAAATCCCAACACGAACCTGTGGTAAAAGTTGGCAAGACCTAGAAAGTTGCGGAGCTCTGTCAGAGTGGTTGGAGATGGCCATTCCCGAATGACTTGGATCTTGATTGGATCCACATGCACCCCCCGTTCATCAATAACGTATCCCAGATACTGAACCTGGGTCAGGCCAAAAGTGCATTTCTCCAAATTGGCACATAACTTGTGTTGCCGTAGTGTATGGAGAGCCTGTCGAATGTGGTGGAGGTGCTCTCCCCAACTCTGGCTGAAGATAAGGATGTCATCCAAGTATACCACTACAAATGAGTTGGTGAATGGCCGTAAGATGTCATTCATTAGCCTCATGAAGGTTGCAGGAGCATTCATCAATCCGAAATGCATAACCAACCATTCGAAAAGGCCCTCCTTGGCTTTGAAGGCAGTCTTCCACACATCAGAAGGTTTGATTGGTACCTGGTGATATCTTGAGTTCAAAACGATCTTGCTGAAATATTTTTCCCCCTTCAGTTGGTTCAGGATGTCATCAATCCATGGGATCGGGTACCTATTACGAACAATGATCTTGTTCAACCCTCGATAGTTAATACAAAGTCCGCAAGTCCTATCCTTCTTTCGTACCAACACGATTGGGCTCCCACAGGGAGACGAACTCGGACAGATGTGAACTTTCTGCAACTGCTCTTAAATCTTCCTCTTGATTTCATCGTTCTCCAGAACGGAGCGCCAATAGATTGGTCCATTGGGCATCGACGCACCTAGGGTCAGATCGATGGAGAGTTTGACCTGACAATGCAGAGGAACCCCTGCAAGGGAGGTGAAGATGTCCTCGTACTCCTCTACGACCTTGTCCATCTATAGTTGTCGTGCGGAGGGGCCCTGTGTGGAGGTCGTGGCCACCGTCTTTTTCTTTCCTTGAGGGTGTATCATCAGGAAAATAAATTTCCCGGTTTTGGAAATGAGCTTACTGCATTGTTTTGCAGTAATCAAAGAAATGGCAGTAGGCGGTGCTACCTCCGGTATCCTGTACAACTTATTTCCAAAAGTAACAATAACAGCACACGACCTTGATTCATACACAACATTTCGCTTCCACAAGTATGGTTTTCCTAATAATACATTACAAACATCAAGGGGAGCAACGTCACATAATACCTCATCCGTGAAGGACTTGATGTTGTATGGAAGGCGACATTATTGGCTCACGTGAAGATCCTATCCTTGGTGAAGCCACCCGATGGTGTACGGTTGTGGATGTGCTATGGTCTATAAGCCCAGCCGCTTCACGACCTCTGCCGAAATGTGGTTCTTTTAGGTCCCGCTGTCGACAATGAACTATAGCGGGGAGCCCTTTACCCACATCTAGGAGTGGAAGAGACGCTCCTCCTCTAGATCTTTGGGTTCCTCCTTTTGGATCTTCATGGTGGCAACAGTGGCATTGGGCTCCGCATCGATAATCTGCTTCTCTTTGTCATTCCCCTTGTCGGGTTCTGACTCTGAGTCAAAACATGCATCTGATTCTCAAACCTTTAGCTTGGCCACCAGTGACTGCTTGGCCCGACACTCACTTGTGTTGTGAGTGGAGCTCTTATGGAACTCACACCACTTTTTCGTGTCATTTTTTGGCTTCATGATGTTGTTCTTTGCTTGCAGCATTGGCAGGTTGTCTTGGGCCGTCTCGCCTTGACTTCGTCCTTTGTTCTACGGTTTGGGGACACCTTTCCCGTGCTTCCGATTCGTAGATCCAAAGTCTCGCTTCTTCTGTTTAAACTTTTTCTCGATCTTGATGGCATATCGATATGCCGTGCTGAGCGAGGAGATGTTCAGGAATTCTATTTATTCCTGGATGTACCTATGCAGGAAGTTGCAGTATTTGAATACGAAATGCTGCTCTAAATCCTTGATACCCAACTTTGTGTGAAGGATATGGAAAATATTGGTAAACTTCGGCACGTCTTGGTCCCTTCCCTGCCGCAGCGTGGTCCACTTTATGTA
>APFE031667243.1:23507-65178 GCA_000404065.3 Pinus taeda
AAACGCTCTTGGAAAGTTTCAGACTTCGTTTTGCCAAACTAGGTCCTGCCGGTAAAAACGATCCCATGAGCTGATTCCTCCACCTTTTCCCCTTGAAATGCATCGAGATGGATGAAAAAAATATAATGATCCAATTCAGATCAATTTCCTATTGAACCAAGAGATTGCTCCCAATCCTAGACTAAAATTGCACCCAAAAGTGCTCTTTCTGTCAGTTGTACTGCTTGCCCAATCGAAATCAGTGTACCCCTCTAGCTTCACTCCATCCTACTAAATGTACCTCAACCCATACTCAATTGTGCCTCAAAAATATCTCAACACATGTTTCGTAGCTACCCAGTGAACTCGCTTAGGTTCCACCATAAACTAATTGAGTATGTTCACTGCAAAACAAATATCTGACCTAGTGCTAACCAGATACATCAGAGATCCAATCAATTATCTATACAAAGTAGGGTCTGTTGTCGCACAGAGTGTCTAGGCACCATGACAATGCTCAGATTGGGGGCTGTCACCCTGATCCCCAATCTCTCCATTTAATTTGTCCCCCTACAGCAGGCTAAGGGGGGTTGACCCTATGGAAAAATGGAATGAACGAGAACTAGTTGGGAACCAACCAGTTCAGGAGACATAGCGAGGCTATCAAATACTTGATTAAGGCCTAGCAAGACTTAAGATTTGATTAGACTTTAAATGATTAATACCAGGGCCTTATGGAGTTAATGATCAAGTAATTTATTAGCTAATGTTGCTTAGGAAAATGAGATCTATTTGTAATAGAAAATCGCTTGAAAATATTCGCAATACATCTAACATGTAACACACATAAAATAATTCAAGCAATGACGATCAATTTCAATAAATGCAAGATGTCTTAGCAGTTAAATTTCTAGAGATCCAAATACTCTAAACAACCATGACATTTATATGCTGATCAATTCCAATCCTAGAATTAAAATGATTTATGCTTAGTGACCCAAATCTAGGAAAATTTACCACTTTCCTATAGTTAAACTTCAGATATAAAAATTTAAGCACATTTAGCTATAGAGAAATGACAAATACCACAAAATTTTCCTTTAGATCTTAACTTAGCACAAAAGACACCAAGAAGAAATTTTAGATGGACAACTTAATTATTCCTTAGGTGAATTTCTCGATATATTAAGCAAGGCTAAATGTGACCGAAATAAATCGAAAAAAGATTTAATAATTTTTTAATTTTTTTAATGGGCCAGAGGCCACATAAAAAAATTTAAAATCTTTAAATGTGAAATTTATTTCGATTTAATAATTTAGGATTTCTCAAAATCACAGGTAATTTGAAGTCCCTTTAACTCTTTTTTTAGAAAAAAAATATTTTTTATTTTTTAATGTTTTCTGGATTTTAAATATTTTAGATGTCTTTAGGATTTTTAATTTTTTAGAAAAAAAAAGAAATGAAAGTCAAAATAAAACAACAAAAATAAAATCAAAATGTAACAAATTAAAACAAAATCAAAATCCAACTTTGTTTGTTTGTTTGTTTTGTTTTGGTTTTTTTTTTAATGAACCCAAACAAATAACAAAAAATTCAAATTTGAAAACGCACTAAACTAGGCCGAGAAATCAAAAGTATGCATAGGTTAACCCTAACCAACACAATCAAATAAATCAAAAAGGAAAAAATGCAAAGGTTTTGAGTGTTTGTATGCAGGTGGAGAGATGTAGCTCGATGCTTGCAAGTTTGCATGGAATGGAAGTTGGACGAAGCAGGTATGGAGAAGGTTGCATGAGGGGACAGAGAATGGAGATGGGTAGAAGATGCAGGGAGGAAAGGGATGAGGGATTGCATGAGAGATTGCTGTGTAGAGGAGATGGATGGACCTGAAGGCAACAATAGGAGCATCGATGAATAGAACAGAGAATAAGGGCAACAATGCGAGGGAGAATAATTGAATGGAGAGGTGGATGGAGCTCACGTGGAGGAGGTTAATGTTGCGGCAGAGGGAAATGCAGACGACATGGTCGAGGAAATGAATGGATGCCAAATGACATAGGTCAGGGGGGCAGCGTGGATGGCGTGGAGGTCTTTGCAAGTGTGGTGCGATGGAAGGAAGAGGGAACACTGGAGGAAAGGGAGCAGATGGGAAGGACGAAGCAGCGTGATTGGGTTTGTAGCGCAACTCGAAGGCAAAAACTGAGGGTTTAGGCAGCTGCGGAGGATAGAAATGCGTGGAGAAGAGCGTGACTTTGATGAAGGAAGTGGGCTCACACAGAGAGCAGGATGGAGAAGGCAGGCTTCTATGTATGGTGAGTTGCAGCAATGGGTGAGGATGAGAGACGTGTGAAGGTTAGGCAACAGATAAAACTCAGGCAAAAACTCAAATTTCTCCAAGTCTTTTAAAAAATTCAAAGCCCAAAAATAATTTCAAAATTTTTCAGGAAACAACAGAGAAAACAATTTCGAAATCTTGTTCTTAGGAAACTCCAGGGAGCAAAGAAGCTGCAGCCCAAGAACCGAGGAGAAATTTCTAGACTAAGATCTTATACTTGAACTTAAAATTTATCAATGAAACCCTTATTGAAATTTTCTAGATTTAATTGAAAATTTTAAATCCTTCTGCTTCAGATTGCTTAATGAAACCCTCATTAAATTTCCAGATCTGAAAACTAAATTTAAACCTTTGGATTGCAAAGGCCGAATAATATTCTTGCGAAAATTTGATGTTGTTGAACCCCAAAGATCCAGATCTTACCCTCCAGGGCCTAGATCTGGACTTTGCACAACCTTCAACTTCAGGTCTGTAGCTGCAATACAACAAAAAAAAACACCCAAACGATATGCACAATGACCTAAAAAAAACTAAAACCCAGAAAACCCAAGTTAGAAAATTGAAGATAATTACAGATCTATGTACATTAATGGTGGATCTATCAGATCTAGGGAGTGCGAGTCCAACTCCATTCCCAGATTTGATGATCCGAGGCTCTCAATAGCCAGATCTAATGATTTAGTACAAAAAATTAAGTTTTTTTAATTTTTAAAGGAGGTATTGAGCTCAAAACCCTCATGCATCACCCATAAAATTATCTTATGATAAGCCCGGGATCAAATTCAAACTAGGCTCTTCAGAAAACACAGATCGAAAGTTGGTTGGTTCAGTCGAGAACTTTCCCGAATGCACGATGATCTAATAATCAAGGATTTTCCTATAAAACTCAATTCAACCGTCAACATAGAGCGAGAAAACAATAATAAAATTCAGATTTAATAGAAATACCTGCTATTATATTCAAAACTTAAATTATCATTCAAACTCTAGCGACTAAGCAAGGTACCTGTACTCAAATCGCTCTTTAGAAGCTATTATTAATGGCAAAAAGAAACTATGCATGAAAATAATACATCTTACAACATTTCCATAAAGAGTAACACCAACGAAAATTAACCCCAAAGTCTTTCTTTATTGCTCATGAAAAGATTACAAGAGAGCTTTTCGCTTAGTACATGATCAAAAGATTGGATGATCTCAACTGAAAAATGACCTCCTATTTAAAGATAAATCTTCCAATGGCTAGTTCGAGTGATTCTTATCAAAGTGATTTCGATCGTTGATGAGGATCAAAATTTCTTTTAATCTCATCCATCGAAATTTTAGATATTGAGGAAATTTCGAATTTTTCAATTAAGTGCATTTTAATAAATTTAAAAATTAAAATTTTGCATTACTTTCCTCCAAATTTTGACTTTGACTTAACCCCAGGGACCCAAGGCATAAAATTTAGCAAAATAATCAATTAACCTTAGTCCCTGGACCTATTAAGATTTAATTTTTTAAAAGATCCACAGATTTTACCTATGGAAAATTTAAATTTACCTAGGACCTAGGGCCTATGAGGGGATAAATTATTTTTCTAACCCTCAAGACACCTTACATCATGATTTTTACATTTTTTACATCTTAGGGGGGAAAACCCATTTACAAAAGACGATAAATTATTTTTCTAACCCTCAAAACACTTTGCATCATGATTTTTACATTTTTTTACATCTCAGAGGAAAACCCATTTGCAAAAGACCCTTACAGAGTACCTAGTTCTGCAACAAAAATATAATCTAGCAGATCAAGCAATTTGTAATAAAATAACCTAACCAAATAGTTAGGATTATTCCTAAATCCCTTTTACACAAACTCTATCTATAACACTAGGACTCGCCTAAGATCCTGGTGACAAAATCATTCCGGCTTTGGGGTAATGTTGAAGGAAAACTCTGCCGACTATCCGAGAATGGATCAGTGAGACAAAAAACCTCCAGGAATGTAGATCGTTACCAGAAAAGTAGTTTTACCTAGGTGAATACATACACAACACGGATCTGCTGAGATTATTTACATTATACACATGCAGTCCGGGTTTACATTATAACATGACAACAAAGGTGATGATGATAGCTGGATGGCAGGAACACATCGAGTAGGCACTATCCCTTTGCGAAAAAGGGGGTGTACTGCTATGGGTCATTGACACGTAGTGGTCAACAAGGTCCACTACCTCTGATCAGGAAGAATCAATCTTCTTCGAGTTGGTCACTAGTGGCATGGACACGACCCTGCTGTCTTACATCTTGAATCACTTCAGGACCTCAACTGTGTACTTCCTTTGCCCAAGGAATATCTCTTCCTCTTTTTCCAACACCTCCAAACCCAGAAAGCAGTGCATAAAACCCAAATCCTTCATGTCAAACTTTGTTGCTAGGTCCCTTTTGCAATCTGCTATGAGCTTCTCAAATCTTGTCAAAGATAGGGCATCAACATATAACACCAATATGAGAAGTTTTCCCTTCCCTTGAATGTGATATAGGTTTAGGTCTGCCTCACTCTTGATGTATTCCATGCTCTACAAGAAGCTACCAATCATGCATACCATGCCCTGGTAGCATGCTTAAGCCGATATAGTGCTCTCCTCAATCTACACACATGGGAACCCCTCACATGCACCTCAAAACCCTTCAACTACTCAATGTAGATGTCTTCCTCATAAGCACCATTAGGAAGGTCGTCTTAACGTCCATTTGGTGAATTCTCCAACCCATCTGCACTGCTATAGATATAATAGCCCTAATGGATGAGTACCTAGCTACAGAGGTAAAGGTCTCGTCATAGTCAATTCCTTCCTTCTATGAAAACCTCTTAGCCACAAAATGGGCTTTGCACTTGCCCACTCTACCATCTATAGCATGCTTGATCTTGTACACCCATCTAGAACCAACCATTGTCTTGCCCTCTGGTCGTGACACTACCTCCCAAACAGTGTTCTACATCATGGAAGAGTACTCCTCCACCATGGCATCTATCCACACCAAATGCTCATATTCCTCCTAAAAACTAGCAAGTTCAACCTCCATCATCTCACTCATCAACACTATGTAACCAGAGTAGAACTAAGGAGCCTTGCTCCATCTGACTGAATATCTTGGAGTACCAATGAACTCCTGGGCCTCTCTGAATGTTTTCTCAACCCATTTGGCCCTCATCCTCCTTATGCTAGGAGTCTTAGGCAGGGTGTGAGGAGCCCTCTATCCCTTGTCCTCTTCTTCTTGGTCAACCTATTGGCTCTGCTCTCAAATCTATGTGGCAATGCTCTGAAGAGTCTGTGTTGTCTCTCTTCCTCGAATTTCACATCCTTGCATATCATTGTCTTCCTTAGAGAAGGAATGTACACTTGATAGGCTTTTGAAGTCTCGTTGTACCCCATAATAATCCCTATATCTAAAGTAGGTTCTAGTTTCGTTCTCTTTCCATAAGGAATGTGGCCATACACAAAGCATCGAAATATGAGTGTGTCCCAAAACTAGTTTCTTCCCTGTAAATTCCTCCTTAGGTATCAATCTTCCCAACACCTTGTGTGGGCTTCTATTTTGCAAATATAGAACAATGTTGCAAGTATCCACCCATAAAAACATGGGTAGCTCTTCGCCATGAAGCGTAGCCTTAGGTACTCCAACAATAGCCCTATTATTTCATTCTGCAACCCTGTTCTATTGATGATTGTACAAAATTGTCAGCTCCTCCCTAATGCCCTCCTATGCATAGAAGCCCTTGAAGGCATTAGAGGTGTACTAGACTCCATTATCAGACCTCAATGTCTTGATATTTCTCTCAGTCTGGTTCTCAACAAGAGCCTTGAATTCATCCATTCTTCATGAAATAGATCCAAGTCTTAATATAGAAGTCATCTATGAAGGTCATATAGAAATAGTACCCACTTAAGGATACAAATGACATGGGACCACACACGTATGATTGCATCAGGTCCAAAATCCCTTTGGCCCTAGTGTCATTGCTAAAAAAGTTGGTCTTTGTGTACTTGCCTAGTATGCAGCCCTTGCACACCTCATGTTGCTCAACCTTCAACTTTGGCAGCTTGTCACAATCATCCAAAGCACATTAATCATTCCATGATGAAGATGAGTCATCCTTCTATGCCACAACTCCGCCAACCCCTTTGCTATAACTCACCAATGTTGCATTGGCTCAAACTACAGAATGGACAAATTGCCT
Organism: Pinus taeda; assembly: GCA_000404065.3. NCBI lineage: Eukaryota > Viridiplantae > Streptophyta > Pinopsida > Pinales > Pinaceae > Pinus > Pinus taeda. Next base: position 30,053 of record APFE031667243.1, read on the forward strand.
TTCTTGATCCCTATCACTGTGGTTGTCCCGGAGTTCTTGGGCCAAATGTATAATTTACTCTCCTCAAAGGTTATGATGTAACATTTTTCCTCCAAGGCAACAACTAAAATCAGGTTCTTGGTCATGCCCAAAATGTACATCACATCCTCCACCAACAAGGGTTTGTCAAACTCCCTCTGAAACTTAACCATGCCAACACCCACCTACCTAGTACTTGGCATTGTCTCCAAGTTTTATGAAGAAATCCATCTCCTTTTCCTTCAAGCTGGTGAAGTACTCCTTCACTCTTGCCATATGGCAAGAAGCCCCGCTATCAATATACCACACACCAATGGCAACTAAGCTTGAGAGACATGCAATGAGTGAAAACTCATTCTCAAAATTTGCTACAAACTCATCCACTTCTAAGAAACTTGCTTCTTTTGTTTGCCTTCTTCTTGTTAGGACGCTGGCTAGCAATGTGTACGGGTTGAAGGAATGAAAAACACTTGAACTTACTTAGGTCCTTCTTCTTTTCACCCTTTGAAGATGACCCATCACTTGGCACCTTCTTGACCTTAGACTTACCCTTTCTTGTGCTAGGGGAAGCTTCTCCTCTCTCAATCTCTTCTTCTAGTCACCACGTTGAGCTCCCTCTTGAATTTCCTCCTAGATGAAATCCTCCCACATCCTTTCCCAAGGGAGTAGGAGTTACTGAACAACAATACACTTGACAAACACCTCTCATTGTTTCGTAAATCCATTCAAGGTTATATGCACTAGCTCAAGTTCTGGGATTATATACCTAATAGTCACCATTTCATCCCTCAACCGCGTTATCTTTGTCAAGTAGGTGGTTGTGCCCTCACCCTTGGACATTTTGATGTTGTGAAGCTTGTCCCTTAGCACCATCCTACAACTTTGATAGTAACTCTAGTACAGCTTGGTGAGTGCATCCCACATCTTCTTAGTTGTTCCTTTCTCCGACAAATGGGGTATCAAGTGGTCTTTGAACCCTTCAAGAATAATCCTTTATGCCTTCACATCTTTAACCTCGTGAAGGTCTAGAGCCATGGGATCTAAGCTTCATGGAGTAATTGTTGTATTGACAAGGTTCTAAATCGCGTTCTCCTTGAGAACTGTTGTGATTTGAACCCTCCAATGAAGATAGTTTGAGGAGCCTTCTAGTTTGTCATCATATCAAAAGCTGGTGGCCATGGCAGAAAACCTTAGAAGCTTGTTCACTAAAATCTGATTGGCTGACCTAGTACCCTATGTCATTTTGTCTGGCTTCGTATTCAGAAGTTGCAACCTTGATACCATGCTAATTCTCAGAAACCCAACTACAAATTAGATGTTCAACAAATATTTACAGAACATAAATGAAAGATGCTTTCTATATTGAGAGGAGCCTTCTAGTTTGTCTTCATATCAAATGTTGGTGGTCATGGAAGAAAACCTTAGAAGCTTGTTCGCTAAAATCTGATTGGTTGACCTAGTACCCTATGTCATTTCGTCTGGCTTCGTATTCAGAAGCTGCAACTTTGATACCATGCTAATTCTAGGAAACCCAGCTACAAAGTAGATGTTCAACAAATATTTACTAAACATAAATGAAGGATGCTTTCTATATTGATTTGTGATAGAAAATAATTTGGGTTCTTAACTAGAAAAAACAACAAAAGCAAGACTCACAAATTGAAACACACATAAAAGAATGACACAGATATATTGTGGAAACCTCAGTGCGGGGAAAACCAATAAACACTGGGCTTTGCATCAACTTTAGAAATTTAGTTTTTAACAAATATTTACAACATAAAATTGGTATATTAATTTGTCCTAGCAAATCTAAGTCAAATCAACTTCTACATAGAAATGTATGGCACAACAAATCAACCTATGTGCCCAATGAATTTCTATCTCACTGTCAAAACATTTTTTCGAGTTGAATACCCAAGCGCACCAATCCAATGATCTCCTCAAGAGCTCGAACTACCTTAATAAAATGCTTAACCTTAATATAAAAATAAATGGATAGTTGGGATTTCATCTCATCTCTTCAAATGAAGGGCTATGACTTAAATTTGTCGTTGACCCTTTTACCTTTTCCAAGACTGTGGCTCGCAAGTCAAATAATTAAATTAAACTATGGTCTAAAATCCCAACTCAGGGAATTAATTAAATAGTTGTTGGAGTTATTTAAGGTGGTTAGTTGCATGTCAAGGCACATGACCTATGTAGAACCACCTTCCAAGCTACAAATTCAACACACCCTTGAGTTCGGGCCGGAAATTTTATCCCATAGGTTGATGTAGATAAAATAAAGGTGAAAACATGAAATTCCCACGATAAAAGAAAAAGAAAAGTTAAAATGCAAAATATGGTTGAAACATTAATTAGCATATATGGGCAAAAGCCTAACATGAGCTCTACCACCCTCTTTAGCCATCACCCAATTCCTAAGCACTTGTTTCTCCCATCACATAATAAGAAACCCTTACGTGTCCCAACCTTGATGAGCGAGAAGTTGACTAATAATCAAGGAGTAAATCAATGCCATATCATTAAAAGAAAGCTTGGACACCTAAGTTATGCTCCTCATCAAAGCATTATCAAAAGGAAGTAAGAGGCGCATTAGAGGGGTGGGAAAATCATGACAAGGAAAGGGATAACTAATGCCTCCACTATTGCTCCCTCCTTACATCTATACACTTAGGATGATTGACCTCCGTCATCTCGTTCCATGACCATGGGACCTAGCCATAAGGCATTTCCCCTCCATTGCCACACTATCACAAACACCTATAAATTGAAAGGCTGATCTTGGACATGTCACCAACCCTTAAGGTCTAGAAGCACCTAATAAGGTCGACCATCTAGCCATCCCTAACGAAGTAAGGAACACTTTTACGAGACTTAGTCTAGTTAAATATTTGAAGGTGATCGCAGTTTGAAGTCTTATTATGCCCTTGACAATTAGGTATGGTCCACTAAGATGCATCGATGGCCATTGTCACTAGTGAATGGTAATTTTCACTTGAGTTTGAGATGGTTTTGCAAGGTGGTCTTCTGGACTTCTACTATTAAACACACATATGGAATGGTGAACACAATATGAAAGAATAAGCATTCATTGCATTTATTATTCACAATAATGTACATTTATACATTTCCTTGTGACCCTTGGTCTTCACATACCAAGTGGTCTATTGGAATTCGGTGATTATTCACATTACACACCAACCCTTAGCGGATTAGGTGTCCAACATTCCCCCCTTTAATCTGAAGGGGTATATATAAGTCCAAGAAGAGAGATCTAATACAAAAATACAACAATGCATAATAGTAATAGACTGGATGTGCTCTCTCAAATGAAGGTATATGGTGGGAGAACTCGAGGTCTCAACCGAGAGTGGTTTAAGGATGACACCAACACTGGTACACTTAGTGTAATTCCCGAATGTCTTCCAAATATGGAAAGAAGCTGAAATCTTCTGCTAGAGGAAGTGTACCTAATGCTTTGAAGAGGCAGGCCTTCAACCTGGAAAAAAGGAGGTCGACAACCTACAGTGGTTTAAGGAAGACCACCAACCAAAGGAATGCATAGTGTGATTCCCGAAACTCTTCCAAATATGGAAAGAAGCTGAAGTCTTCTGCTAGAGGAAGTTCTTCTTAATGGTTTGTAGAGGGAGACCTTCAACCTAGAAAAGGGAGGTCTGCAACCTGCGGTGGCTTAAGGAAGGCCACTAACCAATGGCGTGCTTAGGGGCTTCTTTGTTTCTAGCTACAACTTTGAATCTGGGTATGGCTGTCTTTGGTCGTAGGCTCAGGCTTTCCTGATGTATCTTTGAAACTTGTAGATGACCATCGATTCCACCCTGTTAGATACAAAGTGAGAAGACGAAGAGATCTCAACAGCAAGACTTTTCAATACTCTAGAAGGATATCTGACATATGATCGAAATATCTTCTTGGTTGTTGAAGCCCATTGCCAAGAACCGATCCATCCAAGGAGAATATTTGTTCTTGTAGGAGGCTTGGTTTTGAAGCATTTATTTGAAGAATGAGTCTGTTGACCACAATGCTTGCATGGGTAAACATCAAAACTGTGATCTTTCACATGACCAACTCTATCACAGTGTTGGCATTTCACAATTTGTTGTTGTGGAGGAGGAGCAAGAACAGGGAATATGAATCATCCTAAAGAATTCCAACACTCTAAAATTGGATAGGCTTTGAATAATGTGGAGTATAAAGAGAAACCTCCTTGTCATATCCAAGACCAATTCTATTCTAGTTGCTAACAAGCTCTTCCCAAGGTATGATGATGGGCTTGGGAAGTGCAGGCTGAATTTCTTCTTATGCATACAATTTTGTTCTTGAATCAACCTCAAATTTACTATCTTGACTCGTTTTTGCATGTTGATGGGAGTCAACTTCAGACTCAAAAAGGGGATTGTTCTAAACAAAAACAAGTTCAAAATGATAACTACGTTGTTGTAGCTCGTCTTGTTGTAGCCGTGATTCAAGTTGGAGAAATTAAATGTTTTCTTGTGCATATTGTAGATAGGTCTGAATTTCAGAGTGAGATTCTTTGTTGATTTGGAATGTACCATTAGCAGTGGATTGTATTATTATTCAATAACTAACTCGAATACTGTATTAATTCTAGCAATTTTCAAAGAGTTTAAATTTTTGGATTCAAATGTACTCCAAAAACCAAATAAATGGGTGCTCCCTTTGCCAAATGTTACACCAAGCCCAAATAAAAAATTAGAGTTAGAGTATCAACAGAACTTGCAAAAGGGCGAGTAATAACACCAAATGTAAGTGTAGTACCGAACCTAGATATCAAGAACAATAGTACGTAGTTGCTCTTCACAAACAATGTATTACAACAAAGGCCACAAAACTATAAAAAAATAGAATTTAAATGTTGTTTTTTTTTCTAAGTCACAACATGTAATATCAAAGGTCGTGCAACTTTGGCAGTCACTGGGCAAAGAAGAAGTCGAGAGGCTTCAAACCGAGGTCCTCAAATTAGAAGAAATCTTGTGTTTGTTTTTATTTATGCTCTGAAAATTCAAATGTCAAATTACTTGCCTTGCATAATTCTTAACAGTCAGGATAGGACAACAACAAACCCACGATTTCTTGGAAGCAAATATTCCCTCAATTTTATTTTAGATCAGAGCCATTCAAAGTGCATCGTGTGTTTAACTTCAAAGTGGATTGTACGAGCAACCCCGTCATTAAAAAAACATAACTTTATGGATCACTTGCGCCAACAATGCAATACCGCCATCAGAAGCATCACTCAATGCATCCAACGCAATGATACTAATTCATGCGGTGGAATTGAGTTTTGCCAAAAGCTACAAGAGCGTTTTGCAAAGGTGTGGAATCAACAAGCTACAAGAGTGTGGAGTCGAGTTTTGGCATTTGAGTAGCAACTCAGGGAGAATACAGTGGGGCACGAACCCATCTTCCTATTACACGATGCGGGCTAGGCAAAAATCAGTCTCAAATGTGAACAAATGACTTCATACATAAAAGAGTATTCAACCACTCAACGTAGTAATAAAGGAATGAACTTTTCAATGCGACAGTCAAACTTTTCAAGCTCCATTCATCGCACGATCAAGTTTAAATGACCCATCGCAGGCAACATCAAACCATATGTATCGCATTAAACTATTCAACTCTGCATTCAAGGTAGCATGGGCCAAACTTCATCGAATACTCAACATTCAATCATTCAATATAGAGTTTACAACAAACACAAACATTTTGTATTCCCTTTGAACTATGCATGTTGAAACTGGTCAATTTCCCATTTAAACAGTGATTTTGTGATGAATAAACCAAGTCACTCCCGGTTCGTCTCTCAGGAAACGCAGCACTACTTGTCAAACAAAATTCCTTGGATTAGTTTTGCGCTAGGTGTAGCCTTGAATTTACAAATAAATAATGTGCACAGGGACTTTATAGTCCTATCAAAGCCCCAGTTTCAAATCGCATCCCTGCCAAAAACTCGGTTTTTTTTATGCCAGGTAGAAAATGGTTGAAACGTCTCAGAACGAATTACTAGACAGTCACTTGAATTCTGCAAATGGAATTTTTGGTATGGGGGAAGCACCTTAGATCTGAGTAGGACAAAAAAAAAAATGAGCATGCAAAGAAGAGGAGGTGAACAGTTTCGGAAAGAGCGCTTGCAAAAATAACGTTCAGAGGGAGTGTTGAGCATCAATTTCACTGTTGGTGAGAAGAGGTAGAAACGCATAGCAAGGAAAAAATGACAGACACCATATGAGGCTAGAAAAGTGTGGTGGGATCCGTTGACACAAAACGGCTTTTCAATTGCAAAATTCTCAAGCAAGGATGACAGATTAGTGCCTAGAATGGTGGATATGAGTTTTTGCAATGGGAGAGGACGTATTTTTTTTTTTAGCAGAGGAAAGGGCATTACTTCAGGTCATGGGTCATAGAATGGTAGATGCAACAAATAGACGAGACAAACATAAAGAATTGAATAATCGATGAACTCAACTACTTAAGGAAGAACGCCTAGGCCAATGGAAAAACAAAAACTAGTATACTAGTGGTCACAAACTTTGAAGGCCATAAAACCACTAGCTCAAATTGGAGCATGGCAGGAGTACACCTGCTCTGATACCATGTTAAAAACATACATGGAATGGTGAACAAAATATGAAAGTATAAGCATTCATTTCATTTATTATTCACAATAATGTACATTTATACATTTCTTTGTGACCCTTGGTTTTCACATACCAAGTGGTCTCTTGGACTCCAATGACTATTCACATTCCACATGAACCCTTAGCGGATTAGGTGTAAGACATCTGCAAAGAAGCAAAGGTCCTCAAGGAACACTCCGTGCCTACAGTAGACATGATGCACAAGTCATACTACACTTCAAGAGAGTGGTGATGACCTTGGAAATGTAGCATTTCCCCTCTATAGCAAAGTGTTGGGCACTTTGATGATCCTATCAATTGATTGACACCTCAAAGCACCCCCAGGTGCTAAAACATCGAGATTACATTACTTGGTGTTGGAGATTCTTGATAATGTACCCAACAAGGCTGAAATGCCCCCAAGTTGGCCTTTAACATCGTTTTATGGGCACGACTTAACTCGGAGTCCATATGATGATGGTCATCCCCAGGATGACAAGGGAGAGACAATTGCTTGGAGCGTCAACACTTGAAAGACAATCTTGTTAGAAAAATATATATTATGGAGCAATGGAACACATAAAATATTGCAGAAATATAAACACATAAAACACATAAAACAAGAGAGACACAGATATACGTGGTTCACCCAATTTGGGCTACGTCCATCTCGAACAACCAATCCTTCCTTTCTATTATCTAGCAAAATGAAGAGAAACAACCTATAGTAGATCCGTTGTAATATCCTCTGTTTTCTCTCACAGTCTCACCTATCTCCTTCTCGCTCAGAGAATACACATATATTACACGGACTCAATACAATGCCCTTATACAAAGAGAGGGGTTGCCTTCTAGGGCAAAAAAAACCCCTAAACTAAAAATAAGTTCTACCGTCAGATCATCGACCCCCCCTGCAGTGAATATTTTACGGGCGGCGTTGCCGCCCCATTTCGAACTAGGGTCCAATGTGGCGATACCTTTGAATACATAAGATAATCAGGCTCCACACCCAACAAATCTGCCACATCATCCTTCTAGCCCCCTTAGAGATGACAAAAGGCAACCAAAGTTTGGTTTTGACACATGGAGGAATTTGAGGCATGACTTGAGAGCCTACCCTCAAGGATAGAGTTGATTATGATCAACATTATACTTGTCATAGGGCTTCTAGGCTAATAATTATGAGTGATAGACCTCATATATATGTACACACAAGTTAAGTTGAGCTCTCAAGAAGCTGAAATCCAAGTGTGATATTCAAAAGTAGCAAAGGAGTGATTTTATATATATACACACACACACAAGTTAAGCTGAGCTCTCAAGAAGCCTTACACATATATTTCTCCATTTCCAATTATTATAACCACATTCATTATTTCTCCCACCTGGGTCCACATTCCTCCACTGGGTCCACATAGGGCTAGCTGTCCCCTTCCCCTTGCCCACACCTTGGGTCGGCCCTGGAATGATGCTCCGGAGGTTGATGTAGCTAAAAAGAAAAGTAAAAGCATAATTGGCCACATTCAACAAGAAAATGTACCACAAAATGCAAAAGATGGTTGGGACAAACAGATTTAGCACATGGGCAAAAGCGAATACATGAGCTCTACCCCATCATCATGGCCATCACCCTGGTTCGTACAGGTTCCATGAGCCTCCTTCATCATATAGGAACCCATGATTGTCCCAACCGCTAGTGGGAAATGAACCACCCTACCTTAAAAGGGGGTATCCACTGCTATATCTCACACATCATGCTCTTACCCCTTGAGCCCCAAGCAGTTAATTAAAGAAAAATCCTAAAAAGGAAAAAGGCATATAAAGAAGGGTGGAAAAATCAAGGTTGGGGCACCTCATGTACCACGATTGCTCCCTCCTATACATTATACACCCAAGTGTGGGCTTCCCTTCTACTAGCTACCATTGTACCCCAACATGTGGCCTAGGGCTACCCGTTCTCATTCCCTACTCCATTCACCTCTTTATCACATGCCACCACCTTTTAAAGGATGTACCTTGGACATGTTATCCCATTTAAAAGTAGAAACCACCTAATATGATACTTGGTTAACCCCATTCGGAGTTTGGAGACATTAGCAGATGCCAAAGCCCATTATGGAAGGGCAAGCCATTATGAAGTCCCCATTTGTGGTCCATGGTTTGTAAGCTCTTTTACTCAAATTCCCTGATGACTTGTCGTACTGGAAGGCTAGGGGACACATTGGATCTTCTGCAAGATTGCAGAAGGTCTCCATCTTGGGTTTGGTCTCCCTATACGGGGTCCTAACCCTCCAGAGGGCTACATTGGCACATGTAGGGTGTGTGTTGAGAGCCATGGGCCTCCACAACAGTAGAAAACACTCCATGGATCCCCAAAGATGTTTAGAGATTGCTCGAGATTCACCTATTGGACGAGGAAGATGCGCCTGGTTCACCTTTGCCCAACCAACCCTACAAATGTACCATGCACTTAGCAGCTAACCCAAGACTTGTAGGATGATGTGGCATCACCTACACCATCATCTAAGCCCTTAGAGATGGTCTACAAGCATCTTCAAGTTACTTGGAAACCCATGAGATCACTTGTGTGCCCTCACAACCATTGGGAGCACCATAGGTTTATTATGTGGAGAACAATGGGCCAACCCCTTGTCCATGACTTTTGGAAGTCCAACTCATAATTTTGGAACTTATGGACTTCATCAGGCCCCTTAGAGAGCACAATGATATACATTATTGATTATTCGACCTTTTGGGAGGCTTATTATTTTATTTATGAGCTATTTTGGTGGGCTTGTCACCAATAGATAGTTATTTGCACATTATTTTAGTTGGTGGGCTAATGTAGGCTCAATTTAAGTAATTCGAACTCCTAATGAGTGTATAAATAGGAGAGACATGAATCATTTGTATCATCAATTGGATTGGATCAATCTTCTTATGAGATTTTCGCTATCTTTTGAGGATGAGACTTTTTGGATGAATGCATGAATTTCGATGTTTGGTTACTTCTTTGCCTTGGAGCTTCTATGATTGGCATATCTTGGTGATTGGATATATTCTTCTTACATGTAAGTACTATGTTAATGCTATTTTGATTCTTTATTTTGTTGCATTCATGATATTAGGATTTTCGCTATTCTGGGGTTAATTTGTTGTTTTTCTTGGAACAAAGTGTGGAAATTAAATCTCTAAATAGTGTTTATCATGATTGGGACATGTTTGAATGAATAAATGTTCCTAGAGACATCCTTGTCTTGACAAGTCACCAAATATTGTTGAACGAAGTATAAATGACGTTGAAGCTACTTCTATTAAGCCCTAATGCCCAATGAAGTTGTCTTTCAAGCCTCCTTGACAACTGGAAATCAATCCAAACTCTAAATCTTCCATGAATCCATCTCTCCCAGAGGACAAAGCACTGATCCTTCTTTGGTGATCACTTTAAAGCTTATTTCTTTCACCTTCCCCTCTTTTTCTAGGCCTAACCTACATAGCTCACCTAGGGCATCAATTATCTCACAATCTAGCCATCCAAATACTTTGATTTTTGGTTCACAACTATGTTGATGTGTCCTTAAGAAGCCCTCCAAATTTCATGATATTCCGACGATGGGATCTTGAAATATCACAAGCCCTAGCTTGAAGACCAATTCTTGCCCTTGGTTTCCCTTAGGGTAGAAACCTCACTGGTATCCTTGCATTGCCTTTCATTTAAAATTCATTCCTTGATCCCTTTCCCCCTCTCTAATTAGGTCAAGTAAATCATTGGTTGTTAAATCTTATCCTCTTGACCTAACCTCGAGTCCAGTTGGTCTCGTGTGGTCCCATGCACTATCAAGTTTAATTCTCCAAATATCACCTAGAACCCAAGTTTCCACAATAATTCTAGGGCTTAGGGATCTGCTTTATAAGACACATACTCAAAACCTAACCCTTGAAATTCTCCCCAAGCCCTTCCTAGAATGCCTTCCATCTTGTCTTCCATGACAAGCAAGCCACAATCTTGAACCTCTCTTGTGAATAAACTTCTAGGATCACCCTTCATATTATCTTTGATCTATTCATCTTTGTGATCCTTATCATACCAGGTCTCCTCCCATCGATGAAATTTTGTAAAGAGTAGGGAGCTTTAGCTGACATGACAGTGGGCTATTGCCCCATTGTTGCCCTTGACCTAGTAATTGTCCCTTTAGGATTCCCTACTAGGACCGCTGCTAGTTTGAGTGGTAACAACCCCCATTATTTGTACTCCATAAGACAGATAAGTTATACCAAACTCTGCAAATTATTATGTCATTTGGTTCTTATTCTTTCAACCTAAACTATTACAATCTATTGGCTATACTATTTATGTTTGATCATAATGTGTCTATATATGTTCTAACAAATATGTCTCATAGTTAGAAAATTCACCAACACTTGCCAAAACTTGGCAAGTCAACTTGACTAAACCTACTGTTGGTTGAGTTGACCATCCTCACCAAGGCTCATTGGTTGTGAAGCACTACTAATTATAGGGAAACTCATTGATTTATTATCAAGCAATCAAGTTAACGTGGAAGCCTGAATTTGATGATTGTCATGTTGATCAATGATTTATAGTAAGCTACTGGCCTGGTAGCTTGACTTGTAGCATTGTTTTTGGACTCTAGAGGCCATTTAGAGCCACACTACTTATGTATTTTGTTGAAGATATGTAGTGCACTCGGTGCCATTTTGATATATGCACCCTTACATGGTATATAAATGAATAGACTTTGCATATTTTGTCTATAAAGGTATGGAATCATGGTTTGTAATGTTAAAAATATTTTTTCATTAAAAAACAATTATTTTTTGTATTTTTTTTTTAATTATGGTTTATTGAATCCGGTTTGACCCAATTCCAGCTCTAATCATGTGATAGGCAGTTGGTTCGAAACCTAATTCCGATTTTTACAACTATGGTTTGTACAAATGAAAACAAGAAGTTTCCCCCCTCACTCCAAGCATTTATCTGAATCACAATTAGATAGGTATTCAGTTAAAAATGCAGTTTCGATTTTTATAACTATGGTTTGTACACATGAAAACAAGAGGTTTTCCTTGTTACTCCAAGCATTTATCCAAATCATGATTAGATAGGCAGCGGGTTCGAAACCTAGTTTTGATTTTTACAACTATAGTTGTACAAGTGAAAACAAGAGGTTTTCCCCATTGTTCCAAGCATTTATCCACTATCTCTTGAATTAGCCTAATTAGCCTAAATACTCCATCACCCAAGAAGGAATAGGGATTGGCAACCTTGGTGTTGATAAAAAAACCTTAAAGCCTTAAATATTCTTCTTTTCTATTATTTTCTAAGAATTTAAAGGCAAGTCGCTAGGGCATTTTAATAGGGTCGAATTTGATTACAACTCTTGTGGATGAATGTTGGAGGTAATAAAACTTGAGTTTAACTTTGGTGATCCTTTTAACTCAAAATATAGCCTTTTACATGGTTAAACTTACCCTAGGAGGGTTTACATCATCCTTCTCTAAGTATTTTGTGCCCTAGAGAACCCTAGCCCTAGCTAGGGCTTCAACATAAGGCTTAATGTGGTTGGCTTTATCACTTTGTTGATCATATCTCCAATGAGCCTTTTCTTTCCTTCGTGTATGCCTAAGAGTAAGAACCCATTTGTTGCAACATATCTAGCAACCGCTTTTGGTGTATGATACACTACTCCTTTACAAGAAGAGTTGTGCCTTTTTCCATTAAAGAGTGTATTCAACTAGCCTCTATCTACATTACTTTTAACCATATAATTTAGAATAAACTTTAGGTGATCAATGTGAAGCCTCCCTTGTGGTGTAATTCCACTAAAGAGAAAGAGGAAGATTGCTGAGGTGCCAGTGGCAATCCCCTTCATTGTTGCATGTCGAAAAATCAAGGTTCTTGTCCATTATGATTGACTTTCCAGTTCCTTGATAATTACTTGTGATGTAGTTGGCGTTTTATTACTTCTTTATTTATTGTTCATCAAGCAATTACCAAAACAATGAAGATCACAAAGGGACAAAGTACACAAGATATAGGCTCCAAGCCAGGGAAAGACCCCTCAAGGGGAAAACCTAGAAAGACTACTTTTCTTATAGAATCACTTCAAAATGAGACTTCCAAGAGCAAAAGACTAAAGCCAAAAATTCCTCCCACGCACCAAGTCAGCGTCTCAACAAGATCTCCTTCAAGCAAGATGAATTCTTCCAAGGTCAAGAAAGATCAAACATTCTTCAAGTTTGCTCCCAATAGGTTTGAGCCTTCACTTCAGATCTACACCTTCGACCTACAATTTCCGACCCAACAATAACCCCAAAAACCCTAGTTTTCGCACGCATGGACAAAATTAGGTCTTCCTTCATCCTTCCTTCCTTCGCTAGGTGATTCCCCTTGCTTTCTTTCCCTTCACACTTCCTTTTCTTCTTGTTCAATTGCAAATCGAACTTGTTGTGACTGAATGCTTCAAATGAGTCGCAGTCCTTATTTATAGCCCTTCTTGTAAGGTCAAATAGCCTTCCTTTGAGCCAACTTGTCCTTGTTAGGTCTGACTTAGTCTTGGAGGATAAATTAGCTTTCTTAACTGAAAAATAATTATTTTCTTTTGTTACAATGAGTCCAAATGGGACTATAATACATGACAAAAATTCTTCATTGACCTAGAAAGCCCTAGAAGCATGAAGAACATGCTTTGACCTAGACTTGAGCATGAAACCCACGCTTTGATAAACAATTTTTTTTTTCTCTTTTGATATTCAAAAATATAGTGTCATGTTTACAAAGGTCATTATGAATACGAAATCTAGCTACATTCTCCAACATTGCAACCATTAGGGGAATTTTGAGGTCTAAAATGGGTCTCCAAAGAAAAATAAAATAATAAAATAAGAGATGAGATTTTAAAGGAAAAGAAAAAAAAAATGCTTTTTATTGTATTTTCGACTTATCTCCTTCTAGGTTTAATCATATCTCCTTCTAAATTTAATCAAATGTCAAGTGTAGACGACGTTGGATGCATAAAAACATGTTTTTTCATTTATTTTCAATTTTTTCTATGTGGGTCTAGTCAAAACTATGTAGAGTGGGTACTCGTTGAATGTTGAATTTATTTTTTCACCCAACGAGTTTCTACACTTAACATTTGATTAAACTTAGAAGGAAATAAGCCAAAAATGCAATTAAAAAAACAATTTTCTTCTTTTCCCTCCACTTGACATTCTCCACTTGACATTTGATTAATCCTAGAAGGAGATAAGCCAAAAATATAATTAAAAAATTAGTTTTCTTCTTTTCCTTCCAAAATATTCTCCCCTAGGGATGAAATCATCATCTTGAATCCTATGGTTCTCCCCTAGGGATGACATTGTGATCTTAAGTCCTCTGGGTTCTTTTAAACTTAATTTTGTTAGTACATTTTTTGTTTTAAAAGCCCATTTTTTACCTCAAAATTTCCCTAATGAATGTCTAGATTTTCCTTGTAAGGTCTCTCACAAGGCCTACTAGATTTTGAGGCAACATTTATGGCATCATTGTTAGGGAGGAGTTGAGTCAACCTCCTTGTAATTCAAAGTCTAAGCTTCATTTTTTTTACTAAGCCTATCCCATAAACAAAAATAAATCTACTCATCTCGCAACTCCATTGTAAGAACAAAGACCTAGTTCTTCATTGGGCTTTAAATGTTTCCATGCTTGTAGGGTGAAGCAAAGATCTTCCTAGGCATTTTGAGATCACGCTATAAAATCCATAGTTTGTCATGGAAGATTCAAGACAATGGCTCTTTGGGATTTGCATGAAATGTACCCTACTCTGGATGTTAAGGATATTCCTGGATATCATAATTGTTACGATACAAATTGTATGAAAATGTTCCAAATTTTGATGGTGATCATTCTTCATTTGGGGATCATGTCGTAAAATTCACCATGCTTCAAAGATTAATATGGTTCATGAGGATGTTATCATGAGGTTATTCATTAATTCTCTTCGGACTACTCAAAGTGTTAATTTTTGCAACTAGGGCCAAATTCCACCTTGGATAGCTCAGATGACCGAGATGATGCTTGCATTAAATTCCTCTTTTCGAGAGGACAAGAAATCGATCTAAAGATCATCCTATTTAGTCAAGCAGAAGTTGATTTTTGAATTATTTTATTCATACATGTATTATGGAATGGGTCAGCCCTAAGCACATGTGAAATTGGTTAGGTCGGCCTCAACCCCAAGTGGACCCACAAGAAAGCCTATAAATAGAAGCGACCTCAAGCTTATTTCAACATATTAATTAAGCCATCGTCTCTTATTCTCTTTTTGTCTTGGTTCAGACAGGTCTAATGGAAGGAGTTCACGCAAGCGTCTGAAATCATAGGGGAGGAGTTCGAACTGATCTAGGGTTTTCTGATTCTTGGACACTGGCACATAACTGAGCGTTTTAATCCTAGGACGCTGGCACACAATGGTCAAGACAACATCCAAAAATCCATAAATGTTAGCACAGAAGCCTAAGCGAGCGTCCAGGGTTTCAGAGACAGATCGAGTTGCATTAGTCCCTAGACGCTCGCACAGAGTGGTCCTTAGAGTGTCTAGGCAGTCCTAGATGCACACACATTAGCTCGAAGAGCGCGTTTGAGGGTTTGGAGCAGATCTGGGTGAGTTTGACCCCAAACGCTTGCACAATCTTCCTGAGAGCGTCTGAGCAGTCACAGATGCCCTCACACAGTGATCAAGAGAGTGTACAGAGAGTTTTGGACGCACGCAGTCAATTTTGCTGAGAGTGTCCAAGGTTTTGACCTTGAGTTTGATAGTTGGCTTTAGTGATCTGGTAGATCTAGGTTTCTCTCTGTTGTTTTGTAGATTTATAAATCTATATTGTAAATATTCGCTACAAATATATGTATTGGGCTCATTGTACTCTCTGCTGAAAACATTTTATGATGATCTATTAAAGAAGAAGATTTGAAACGTTTTTCCCCTCATCGTGGACCAATTTGTTGCCTCTTATGGTTGTTTTATAGTCTTATTTGTCATTACATATATTTTTCTATCTTCAATTAGAGTTAATGATTGGTTACATTGCTAATAACTGGATGCATTGTTAATGAAGAAGTAAATTGGACTAAAGTAATTGATACAACATAGAACAATAAAAAAAATTAACATGGTTTCAGAGTTGAGGTGAAGGACAAGCCCAAAAGTAGAAAAGCATTGGAACCCTCATTATCAAAGAAGAGATTGCCTAGTCAAGGTCAAGATGTCTTCCTCTACCTTAAAGGAACATGAAAAGTTGGGTTATGCATCAAACTTTGCTGCATGGAAAGTTAGGTTGGAGATCATAGCTGACAACAATGATGTGTTGGAATACATTCAAGGAAGGATGCTAGAGCCTCCAGAAAATGCTTCCGCTTCCCTCAAGAAGCGGTACAAGAAAGGTGAGTCCAAAGCAAAGAAAATTATAGATGATGGTTTACAAGATCATTTACTTGCATATGTTGGGAATTTAAGAAAGTCTAAAGACATGTATGATAAGATAGTCAACATGTATGAAATCAACAACTTGAATGAGATCATCACCTTGAAAGATCAAATCAAGGAAACCAAGATGAACAAAGGAGAAGCTTTTCAATCCTACATTATGAGGATCTCTCGTCTTAGAGATCAATTGCAGAGAGTTGGAAAAAATGTGCCTGACAAGGAACTAGTAGTTATGACTCTTAGAGGTCCCCCTCCTATTTGGGAAACCTTCATTACTACTATCAAGAAACAACAATGTCCTTCCATCATTTGATGAAATTGTTGGGAAGCTTACTCAAGAAGAATTGAGGATGATAGCAAGAGGAAGGATTCAAAAGCATGAAGAGGGAGAGCCTGTTGCATACATCACTCATGACAAAAGGAAGAAGGGAAAAGGAGGTCCATCAAGGAAACGTCCTTCTCAAAATACAAAAGGAAAGAATGATAGATCGTTATCTCATATTGAATGCTACAATTGCCACAATAAAGGTCATTATACACGAGACTGCCTCGAGAAGAGCAACGTTACAACACCAGAAGAACAATAATAGAAGAAGAAAAGACAATCAAAGAAATAACTGCGATAGAAGATATGAAAGAAGAAGAAGAGATTCCTCAAGTGACCATGAAGAAGATCATCCTCCTCAAAAGAAGTCAAGGGCTCCCAGGTATGAAAGTAATGTTGTAAATAAATGTGAATACATTCTTATTTCTGCCCCTACTAGTTCTTCTCCACCGGATTCGTGGGATAGTTGGTTGATTGATAGCACGGCCACTCATCATTTCTCTAGATACAAGGAAGTCCTCTCTAATTTGGTAGAGAGGGAGACTAAGCTGAATATCATTCTTGGAGACAACTCCACTCATCCCACGCTTTGGGTCCGTCAAATTTCAGTTGAATTACGGGGAATCAGTTCTACTGCATAATGTTATGTATATGTCGAGATTAATGAAAAATTTGGTATCTATATCCACATTGGAAGATAAAGGGATGAGGGTTTCCTTCATCAAAGGAAAAGTTTTGACTTGGCCTGCTGATTCACCTATGAGAGATGAATTCACATTAGGATCAAGATTTGAAGGACTCTATAAAGTCATTGGAAGGCCACTTCTAGCATTGGTTCATAATACCAATCATCTGAGCGAGCTATGGCACTGCAAGCTAGCTCATTTACACTATGATGCTCTTTTGAAATTGAAGTAATCTGTCTCAGGTATTCCATATGTTCAAGCTCATCATGATGGAGTTTGTCCAAGTTAGTGGAAAGAAAACAAGGCGACCATTTCCCTCTAGTAAAAACAAGACAGATGACATCCTTCGTCTCATTGGTTCGGATATATGTGGTCTGATGCCTGTGCATTCAATTGGTGGTCATCTTTACTACATCACCTTTATTAACGACTTCTCAAGAAAGACATGGATATACTACCTTAAGCACAAAGATGAAGCCTATGAAATATTCAAGGAATTCAAAGCCTCGAAAATCAAATAGGAAAGAGAATCAAAGTCTTCAAGTCCGATAATGGAGGGGAATACATGTCAAACAAATTCATAGCATTTTGCAAGAAAGAAGGGATCAAGAAGGAAACAATAGCGCCATGTATTGAACATAATGGTTTAGTTGAAAGGAAGAACAAGCCTATATTAAAAGTTTCCTATGCCATGCTCTATGATCAAAAGGTGCCAATGTTCCTTTGGGTAGAAGCCACATCTTCTATTGTATATGTTCAAAATAGGGTGCCTCATCAAGTGTTAGAAAATATGACCCCTGAAGAAATATTCACTCACAAGTGTCAAGCCCGATATTAGACATCTTTGTATATTTGGATGCCCCGTATATTTTCATGTGCCAAAGGATAAAAGAACAAATTGAAAGCTACAGGAAGAAAAGGTACGTTTGTGGGTTATTTTGAAAATTATAAAGCATATAGAATGTATATTCTTGTGCAGAGGAAGGTCGAAATTAGTAGGGACATAACATTCGATAAAGATGTAGCTCTTGGAAAAGCAAGAGATCTTCCTCCACCTCCTCATCCCAAGGAAGAGAATGATGACTGGGATATTCTAGATGGTCCTTCTGTGCTTGAGTCCAATATGGTTGATGATCCCATGGAGCTTATGGATTCGTTAGATCCTCCTCCAAGTGATCCTCCTACTAGGAAGAGACCACTTTGGCTCCGCGATACTCTACAGAATGCCGAAAGAAATGTTCCCATTCATAGATCATTTAGAGAAAGGAAGCAACCATGCAGGTATTAGGGATATGTTGCAGCCATGAGCACTATGATTCAAGTTGAACTATCCTCATTCGAAGAAGAAGTAAAAGAACAAGTTTGAAAGGATGCTATGGCCAAGGAATATGAATCAATTGTGAAAAATGATGTATGGGATGTTGTACCAAGACCGAATGGGAAGTTTGTTGTGACATCAAAGTGGCTATTCAAGATCAAACATGGAATTGATGGAAGCATGGAGAAATACAAAGAAAGGTTTGTAGCTCGAGAATTTTATTAAAAAGAGGGAGAAGATTATGATGACATATTTGCTCTTGTGGCTCGATATACAACCATCTGTTTGATAGTTTCCTTACTGCTAGTCAAGGATGGACTCTTCATTAGATGGACATAAAGACCACTTTCCTGCATGGCATGTTACAAGAAGAAGTATAAGTTGAACAACCACATGGATTTGAAATGAAAGATCGAAGAACACATGTTTGTAGGTTGAAGAAGGCATTGTATGGTTTGAAGCTATCTCCCCAAGCTTGGTATGCATGCATTGAGTTACTTAAAGAAGTTGGGATTCACAAGAAGCAATGTTAATCCCAACCTCTACTTCAAGGTAGTCCAAGGTATGCCATTGATTTTGGTTTTATATGTTGACAATCTATTATTGACAAGTAATGAGTCTCTGATGATCGAGTGTACAAGGGAGCTAGCCTCTGAATTCGAGATTAAGGACCTTGGTCTGATGCACTACTTTCTAGGCCTTGAGGTGTGGCAAAGGCCTGGTGAGATTTTCCTTTCACAAGGAAAATACGTTGTAAAGTTGCTGGAAATATTTGGAATGACTGAATGCAAATACATGGCTACACCGATGGAAATGAACTACAAGAAGTTATGTGGAGAAGCTGTAGGAATCGATTTGGCAAATCCATCCAAGTATAGTCAACTGATTGGGACTCTAATGTTCCTTGTGAAAACACGTCCAGATATTTTCTATGCAGTAAATACATTGACTCAATTCATGACCAAGCCCCTCCATGCACATTGGATAGTTTCCAAACACGTATTGAGATATTTGCATGGGTCGATCACACTTGGCCTGAGATATTCTATTGGAGATGTTCAACTTCATGGAGACACTGATGTTGACTAGGTAAGAAATATTATTGACAGAAAGAGTACATCTACATGTTGTTTTAGCCTTGGATCTGTCATGATATCCTGGATGAGTAGGAAAAAAAAGTCTATTGTATTGAGAACCACCGAAGCAAAATACATTGTCACTAGCATGGCTAACTGCGAAGCAGTTTGGTCGAGGAATCTCTTTGGAGAGCTATTTGAGCAGGTCCTAGACAATACAATGATATATTGTGACAACAAGAGTGGGATCCATTTCGCAGTGAATCTCGTGTTCCATGACAAGTCCAAGCACATTGAGATTTGATATCACTTTATTCGAGACATGGTGCAAAGAGGAGTTGTTAGACTCCATCACATATCGACAGATGAGCAGATTGCAGATATTATCACCAAGGCATTACCGAAAGGAAAGTTCTTGGTCTTTAGAGAGCATCTTGTATTGATGTATGTGGCCCCTCCTGATAAGGTGCAGTGTTGATTGAGGACACTGAGTCAACTCTTCCCACCCTTTTTGAGCTCCCAGGGTGAGGAATTGAGATAGAGGGCTCCTGGGGTTGAGAGATCTCTAGACAATAGGGTACTCCCATATATTTTACCCATAGGGTTGAAGATGTTGCTCCCCTACCTTCATAGGGTCATAGAATGCTACTCCCCTATCTGCTCTTTGCAGGGCATACCCCAGTTGGCATCATACCCACAAGCAGGGCTTTTAAATGTGTGATTTTCTAACTGGTTTGGACATGCATGGCTTTGCATAATGGTGTATGGTTATCGTGCTGTCAGTGACATGGATTTATCGGGTTATGACAGTGGTTTTTAGCCTAGCCTTTCCTTTTTCTGGAGTCCATGGTATGTTGGGATGTTTATCTCGGTTTTCAGATGTGGTTTTCCAGATGGATTTCAGAATCCGGGGCAGAGGTGGTCTCAAGTTTCATTCCCAAAGGCCTAGGAATCCCTTGACCAGTTTTGGAGTGATACATAGTAAAGCCTGAGGGAGAAGTCTCGGTTTAGGGCCTAGTGATCTAGGTTTGGATTGCGGTAAAGCCTGAGAAACAAGGAGACAAAAAATTCCGCAAGGATAGTTATGGATTCCGTATGGAATTCCAAGTTCAGTTCGGTTATTATCAGAGCATCGATTTTGGTGTGATCACAATTTGATGAGGGTGGAGATAGTTTAACCTCTGGATTCCCTTAGTTTTTCTTGGATTGGTTGTTCTATGAGATTCCACATTCATTATTGGAATATGGCATGGGGGTGATTGGCTGAAAGAGAGATTTGGTTCAGCCATGTGTATGGTTGGGTGGTACGTGGAAGTCTCGAACTTGGTACGATTTTCCTATGATTAATAAAAGCTAAGTTCTCTTAATTTTTCACTAGTTTATATGTGGATCTAATGGTTGTCATATCCTTGATATTTATATGGTTTTATGTTGGTTATAAGCATCGTTAAATGACTGGTTCATGTCATGGTTATTTCATGTATTCACTTGTAATTGTTAAATAGATGGATGCAATACCTAATTGATGATATAATAGTTCAATGGGGAAGAAGGTGACCCTTTTGGTTATGTTTCATAAGTTCTTTCAGTCATTTATGCTTTGTCTTGTATCCTAGACCTGTAATTTGCATTGATGCTAAGTGTTTGACAGAATGTCAGTCCCAGATGGGGATGCTCAAGCCTAGTCCTTTGGTTGATTTTTGATTTATCAACATTGTTATCACTTCTTTGATGGATCCTAAAGGTTGTAGCAAGTTTTGGGTAGAGGCCAAGATTCTGAGCTAGAAAAGTGGCTCAAATATCAGGGTCGCTGACATAGGTATGCTGAGAAAAGTCCACAGTCACTGGTACATAGGCCTATGAGAGCAACTTTGGGTTGTTGGAAACTGTCATGCCTATATCATGAGAGTGACCAGGGATTAAAAGGCTTAAATCATTAGTGGGACTCAAGGATAGGATGTCTGAGTGGTTGACATGTCTCTTGATTGCGTTGTTGTTGATGTGGATGGGTTTGTTTGATATGTTCCGTTGATTCCATTTCCTAAAGGTCACCAAGGAAGTTGAATCTCTCATAGCAGCCTCTCTCGTCGCATGTTTACCCTGGCTGACAGATAGCTTGGGTGGACTTGGGAGGAGGGGGTGTCATAGATTGGTATCAGAGAGTGGTTGCGCTCTCCTTGGGTGAAGGTGTTCGATCATGCATGCATGTCAGTTTCATGTGTGTATCTTACACTTGCATTCCATGTGCTTGTTGCATTGCATCATGTTAATCATGATAGTAGTAAGGTTGTCATGAGGAACTTGATGTGATTTTGTGGGATGCATTGTTGGAAGTGTTGTCATTCACTGGTTCACAGGTCATCAATTTCTTCAAAATCCAAATAGAAATGATGTTTGATTCCAAATTATGAGCCACAAAGGCTGTCAGAGCTAGATGGGAACCTCTCTAGTGTGCAGTGCTCAAAAAGAGATTTCCATTGGTATATAGAAGTCCAAAAAAGTGTTCCTGGATTAGAAGTTTGAACTTGCTGAAGAATCCCTTTAGAAAGCTAAAAAAAGCCAAGAAATGGCTAAGTGTTGAAAAAAAATTGCAATTGGGACCCAGGAGGCTCATCACATATTGCATATCAGTGTTCAGACAGGTATGAAGCACTGAATGAGTGTGAAAAAATGATCTGCCGATCGTCGATATCGCATATCGGCGGTCGGTAGGTTAGGGCACACTGTATGAATGATCGGCTATCAAAAGGGTCCTAGGACACAAGCTTAAGGATTATCCGTGGTTAATAAGTTTTTGCGGGGGATGATCTGCGATATAATGATGTATCACTGGGGGAGGCTAAAACACTTTAATGAAGGAAATGATTGGAAAACCAAGGTAAATCGCCCCCCTTCTCTCTCCTCCACATGGCAATACGACATTACAATGATTGAAGATTAGTGGCTTTGGGTTCTCGGCTATCAGCGATCGACGGGGGTCACAACTCCAAAACATGGTAAGTTATCGATATTATGATTTAGTGCAAAGTCATCGGGGAGGCCAAAAAATCATTTGCAAAGGAAATATTTACGAACACAGGGCCGGGCAAGCTGTTTTATCTCTCTTCTCCAGGGGGCCACATGGCGGCCCGTGATTGGTCATCAAAACAGACATAGAACCTGACGTCATCAATGATGTGGGAGTATGAAGGGTGACGTGGCCATACAGGGGACATGTGTCACCCAATTTCAGCATTTTTAGGGGTGAGATGGGGCCATTTTTGGGTGCCATGTCTCACCACTCATAGGGTGACATGTGGCGGTGATGACGTCACCCCACAAATTGTTGTTTGCAACCGTTAAGGGAAAATAATAAAGGCGATGGAGCTTGCGATTGCGATATGCGGGACTCCTCCCCATATGCGATTGTGATAAGGAAGAAGCTCTAGATGCGATAAATTATTACGACAAGGTCTATAAAGGTCTCGCGTCTAGACTGACAGCCCACTCCAAAGAAAAAAGTAAAGAGTCCCCCCCCCGCGATTGCGATTGTGATATCTTTTGGGGGCTCGACCCCACAGATCAAAAATTGCAAGGATAAAAGGAAGTTCCATAGGAAAAACAAATTAACACACTGAAGTGTGGGATTTCATAATAACAAAGGAAAGAAGCCCCTGGACAGGAGCTTGAAGTCCTCAGCACCTGAGGGCTAAGCCCCTGGTCGTAGCCCCGGTCATATGATAAGAAAATCACAAAGGGGATGAAAACATAGGGGCTAAAGGGGAAACTAAAAGTGCCCACCTATTCATTTGTTTCAAACATTAAGGACCCATGGACATGGTGCTCTGATAGTGTTCTGTAGTGGTTTCAACGGACGTATGGGTCGACAACTATGGTATTGAATGAAGTAGGGGGACAATGCATAAATGACAATATGGGACGCCTCTATGGAGACTTAATGCCTTGACATGGAGTCTCGCTCCTCTACATAGTGCATCCCTACCCAAAAACACTCCATCACTTCTCCATGAAATAGCTCACTCAAGCAGTTAAGGAAGAATTGACAGAAGTCGACTGATGTAGTAGTAAACCACTTCAACAGTAGAGAGAAGCATGAAAACAACAGGGACGTGGCTCCATCCAAGGCCTCCGCTGAAGCAGCAAGGGGACACCTCCTCCTTCCTCTCTCGACCTTCTTTCTCTAAGTGTTTATTTCTGTATTCTTCCAAGAAAGGGATTTGATCCCTGTTGTAATCTTAGGTAGGTGATAACAGAGCCTGACAAAGCCAAGACATCTAGTCTATCATGACAGTTGGGGGTCAGGCTCAAATATTTTGATTGTAATTCAAAGCTTTCCCCCTCTTCTTATAAATAGGGGGATGAAACATAATACAGGGATTCTAGATTCTCAGACCCGTGAGGGCTAAACTTTGTGTTACCATTTTGGTTCAATATGTTTTTATGGGACTTCACTGATATCATGGCTGAGTGTATGGACTGGTTATTCGGTCCATTAGGATAAATGGTGCTTCCCTATTGATTCCAAGCATGATTATATTCAATGTGTTTCCTCTTGGTAAATCTCACTTCATTTGTGTTTTCCCATTCTTGAAATAGTGTAATGAGGCTATTGGTTTCTTACTGATTCGTGGATTAACCTTAGTTGCTAAATAGAGAACAGTACTCGGGGTAGCTCAGATTTACTTTAACTGTTGGAAGAGAATGATACCCATGCCATGTTTAGCCTGAAACCTTCTTTTTCACTCCTCTATTCTATCCTCTCATTGGAAAACCATCGTTTAGGATTCTGTCTTGCTTACATCCCTATCCATTGAATTCCCCCTTTTGCTGGAACATTATTGCCTAGGATTCTATTTGTTACAGTCCTATGGATTTTTTTCTCTCCCTCTCCTCCTCTCCACCATCAATACAACTTCAGTTTAAGCTATCTCATTCTCATGTGTCAGCCACCAGAAAGAAAAGTCATTTCTCTTTGAGATTGCCCAATTACCCCTCTAGCATTTGGATCCATGAATTGGCTTGAATCTTCCTCTTCGAAATCTTATTGAACCAAGCCCCTCATACCTTTTTCACGTGACAATTGGAGTGTTGCAACCCCCTCACATATAACCTTACAACACTCATCTATTTAATATGTCCTAGGCATTGGTTTATAATCAACCCAGAGGTTGTCTATAGGGAGATTACCTTACCTCCTGCTGCACTTGTGTTGCAAGTGCAAGATATAGCCACAACATATTTCTGGCATCGTTTCTAGGGAATAGATTATAATATTTTTCTCTGGGTACGACAAAGTTTTACATTTCCCCTGTTAGGTGAGCTAGGGAAGTGTGGGTTGAAGATATCTCACCTTGGCGATTCCATTGTCAATTCTATGGTACACATCCTGGTGAATCCACTGTCCATATCTTAATTTGATCATCCTAGCTTTCAAGCAACCTCGTACTCACTCTGATGCTACAACATCTTAAAACTCTCCCTACCTTTGAAGATGAAATCAATAATATAGGGAGGTTTTCAAGATGGCCCTTCCCATTTATGGCCAACAAATTCGCCCCACTGGATCTTTCTTCTATTGATGGTTCTCCCAATAATGTCCCTTCATTTCATGAGTGGGATAGCTATTTTCCTAGATTCAATGGGAACACAGAGAGAAGGCCTGACCAACACCTAAAATAGTTTTATGAATGCATGGAGGAACAAGGTATTTTCTTTGAAGATGTACAAATGAAGTTGTTCATGTATTCTTTAGAAGAAGGTGCTAGAGTTTGGTAGAAAACACTACCTTAGGGCAACATATCTTCCTTGAAATATTTCCATACAACATTCCATCAATATTACAAGAGATTTTATCTACTGAATGCTACATTTGAAGAGTGCTGCAAATTTTGTAATGATGAAGGTAGTCCCGAGGTTGATGAATTTGTTGAATATGTTTGTGGAGCTCCTCTCCAAGAAAACATCTACTCTCGTCAAGAGGAATCACCTGATGAGAAAGAAAGAGAGGAAGGAATAATCGTTGAGGTGCCAAGAAACCCTCAGGGGTCTGGTTCGGCCGAACTGAATGTTTCTCCTTCCTCTGATGAATACGACTTTGCTGGAGAGTCAAGTGATGTAGAGCCACAATGCTTCCAGTAATGGGAAGCTGTGCAAGAAGAGGAAGAACATCAGGAAGTCAGAAAGGAGGCTCTAGTGTAAAATGCTCATCCTTTTCCTGAAGAACAAGACCAAGACCCTCCTCCAATTTGTGATTCATATTATTCAGAGAGGAAGAGATGGTCGTGGAAGTTCAGAAAGCATTGCTTGCAAACAAGTGGAGAAAAAGCTCCTAGTAAAAAGTTTTTCAAGAAGAGCCCAAAGCTGAATTGCTGTAGAAAGATTTCCAAGGCAACTGCCTCATTGAAAAATGGGCAGTAAAAGAGAAGCAACCAGTCTTCCTTGAAGAGTGAATTTGAGGAGCTGAAGGGTGTTTGTAGCTTCCATAACCCAAAAGACATCAACCAATAGTCTATATGTGAAGAAGGGGCTACTGCAAACATTCCTTTTCTATTTCATGACCCTGTGGTTAAATACATGAACCTATTCATAAGCCAACAACAAAGGTCATCTCAAGAGCATGTATTAGGTTCCATATTTGCAAATTCTTCATGTTGCATGCCTGTTTTATTTTTTCTTTTTCAGCAGTATGAAGGCACATGGTCCAGTACTCTTATGATGGCCTGGTTCTATTGGAAAATTAAACATACTTAGTTGAATTAAGTATTGTGCATAAGTAGGATTGTACATAAATAAGCTTACCAATTGAGCATTTACTTTTCAGTTTTGATAATTTTTTATTTCTACATTCTAGATTGAGGAAGAAAGTCCCATGGAAGTTTTGTCGGTTACAAAGATTCATTTATTACTGACTCCATGCTTAATAGTGAAGGAGTTTGGTCTACAGGTTCTCAGCACCTTGCAAGCAAGGCACTATCCCCAGTAGGAGCCAATGTTGTCACTTACTGCTTCAAAGGTCATTATTTACTTCAAAAGACAAATAAAAATGATGTTTGATGCCAAATTCTAAGCCGCAGACACTGTCAGAGCTAGATGGGACCCTCTCTAGTGCATAGCGATTTCCGTTGGTATATAGGAGTCCAAAAAAGGGTTCCTGGATTGGAAGTTCAAACCTGCTAAAGAATACCTTTAGAAAGCTCAGAAAACCCAAAAAATGGCCAAGTGTTGAAGAAAAATCGCAATCCAGCAGGCTCATCACATATCGCATATCGACGTTCAGGCAGGTATGGAGCAATGGCAGAGCGTGAAACAACTATACGTCAATCATCGATATCGCATATCTGTGGTCAGCAGGTCAGGGCACAACATATCGACGATCAACTATCGGCAAGTTCCTATGACACATTCTTAAGGATTATCTGCGGTTCACAAGTTTTTGCGAGGGCCGATTTATGAGATAACAATATATTATTGAGGAGGGCGAAAAAGATTTAACAAAGGAAATGCCTGCAAAACCAAGGCAGATCACCCCCCTTCTCTGTCCTCCACATGGTAGTACAAAAGTATGACAATCAACAATTGACGACTTTGGGTTCTCGACTATTGGCGATCGACGGGGGTCACAACTCCAAAACATGGTAAGTCACCGATATTTTGATTTAGTACAAAGTCACCGAGGAGGCCAAAAAATCATTTGCAAAGGAAATGTTTTCGAAAATAGGGTTGGGAAGGCCTTTTTCTCTCTCTCCTCTAGGGGGCCAGGTGGCAGCCCCTAATTGGTGCTCAGAACATACATGGCAGTTGACGTCATCAGTGACGTGGTAGTATGGAGGGTGACGTGGCCATACGGGGGACACGTGTCACCTTGTTTCAACATTTTTAGGGGTGATATGGGGCCATTTCCGGGTGCCATGTGTCATTACTCATAGGGTGACATGTGGCAATGATGACATCACCCCATAGATCGACGACCACATCAGTTAAGGGCAAAATCTAAAGACGATGGAGCTTTTGATTGCGATATGCGAGATTCCTCCTTGGCTGCGATTATGATAAGAAAGAATCTCCCGGATGCAATAAATTATTACGACAAGGTCTATAAAGATCTCGCGTCTGGACTGTCAGCCCGTTCCAAAGAAAAAGGTAAAGAGCCCTCCCCTCCTTATAGTTGCGATATCTTTTGGCAGGCCTAACCCCACAGATCAACAATAAGAAGGATAAAGGGAATCACCATAGGAAAAACATAATGATAGGCCGATGTGCAGGATTTCATAATAACAAAGGAAAGAAGCCCTCGGTCAGGAGCCTTAAGACCTTAGCGCCTGAGGGCTAAGCCCCTAGTCATATGATAAGAAAAGCACAAAGGAGTTGAAAGCATAGGGGGCTAAAGGGGAAATTAAAAGTGCCCACTTGTTCATTTGTTTTAAACATTAAGGACCTGCGACCGTGGTGCTCTATTAGTGTTCGAAAACAATTTCAAAGGACATATAAGTTTGCAGCTCTGGTATTGAATGAAGTAGGGTGACAATGCATAAATGACAGTATGGGAGGCCTCTATGGAGACTTAATGCCTTGGCATGGAGTCTCTCTCCTCTGCACAATGCAACACTAGCCAAAAACACTCCATCATTTCTCCACAGAATGATTGACTCAGGAAGTAAAGGAAGAATTGACAGAAGCTAGCCGATGCAACAATAAACTACCTCAACAACATAGTAAATCAAGACAATAGCAGGGACATGGATCCATCCAAGGGCTCCATCAATGGGACACCTTTTCCTTCCTCTCTTGAATTTCTTTCTCAGAGCATTTATTTTTGTATTCTTCCAAGAAAGGGATTCGATCCTTGTTGTAATCTTAGGTAGGAGATATCTAAGCCTGACAGAGTTGAGACAACTAGTCTAGCATGATAGCTGGGGCTCAGGCTCAAATATTTTGATTGTAATTCAAATCTATCCCCCTCTTCTTATAAATAGGAGGATGAAACATAATAGATTGGTTCTAGATTCTCAGAACCGCGAGGGCTGAACTCTGTGTTGCTATTTTGGTTCAATATGTTTTTATGGGACTTCACTAATACCATGGCTGAGTGTATGAACTAGTTATTGGGCCCATTGGGATAAATGGTGTTTCCTTGTTGATTCCAAGAATGATTAATGTGCAGCACATTTACTCTTGGTAAATCTCACTTGATTTGTGTTTTCCCATTCCTGAAATAGTGTAATGAGGCTCTTGATTTCTTGCTGATTTGTGGATTGATCTCAGCTACGAAATAGAGAACAGTACCTAGGGTAGCTCAAATTTACTTCAACTGTTGGAAAAGAATGATACCCATGTCATGTTTAGCTTGAAACTTTCTTTTGCACTCCTCTATTTCTATCCTCTCATTGGAAAACCATGGTTTAGGATTTTGTCTTGCTTACAACCCTATCCATTAAATTCCCCATTCTGCTGGAACATTGTTTCCTAGGATTTTGTTTCTTACAAGCCTATGCATATATTTGTCTCCCTCCTTTCCTCCTCTCCACCATCAATACAAATTCAGTTTAAGCTGTCTCATCTTCATGTGTAGGCCACCAGAAGGAGAATTCATTTCTCTTTGAGATTGCCCAAATACCCCCCAACATTTGGATCCATGAGTTGGCCTAAATCTTCCTCTTCGAAAGCTTATTGAACGAAGCCCCTCATACCTTTTTACATGAAAATTGGAGTGCTGAAACCCCCTCACATATAACCTTACAAGCACTCCTCTATTTAAGATGTCCTAGGCACTGGTCTACAATCAACCCATATGCTGTCTCTAGGAAGCTTTCCTTGCCTCCTACTGCAATTGTGTTGTAGGCGCAAGATTTAACCACAACATCTTTTTGGTGCTATTGCTGGGGAACAAATTAGAATATTTTTGCCTAAGTATGACAAAGTTTTATATTTCTCCTATTAGGTGAGATAGGGAAGTGTGGGTTGACGATCTCTCACCTTGATGACTCCACTGTCAATTCTATGGTAAACACCCTGGCGACTACACTGTCCATATCTCTATTTGATCATCCTGGATTTCAGTAAGCCCTGTACTCACTCTAATGCTATAACAACTTAACATTCTCCCTACCTTTGAAGCTGAAATCAATCATATAGGGAGGTTTTCAAGATGGCCCTTCCCACATTTCTGGCCAACAAATTTGCCCCACTGGATCTTTCTTCTATTGATGGTTATCCCCATCATGTCCTTTAATTTCATGAGCGGGATAGCTATTTTCCTAGATTCAATGGGAACACAGAGAGAAGGCCCGACCAACACCTAAAAGAGTTTCACAAATGCATGGAGCAACAAGGTATTTTATTTGAAGATGTACAAATGAGGTTGTTCATGTATTCTTTAGAAGAAGGTGCTAGAGTCTGGTACAAATCACTACCTCAGGGCAACATATCTTCTTTGAAATATTTCCACAAACATCCGATCAATATTATAAGAGATTTTATCTACCGAATGCTACGTTTGAAGAGCGTTGCAAATTTTGTAATGATGAAGGCAGTCCCAAGGTTGATGAATCTGCTGAAGATGTTTGTGGAGCTCCTCTCTAAGAAAAAATCTACTTGCATCAAGAGGCATCACTTGATGAGAAAGAAAGAGAGGAAGGAAACATCATTGAGCTGCTAGCAAACCCTCAAGGGTCTGATTTGATCGAACTAGATGTTTCTCCTTCATCTGATGAATACGACTCCGCTGGAGAGTCAAGTGATGCAGAGCCATAATGCTTCTAGTCATGGGAAGTTGTGTAAGAAGAGGAAGCCTATCAGGAGGTCAGAAAGGAGGCTCTATGTACAATGCTCATCCTTTGCCTGAAGAACAAGACTAAGGCACTCCTCCAATTTGTGATTCATATTATTGAGAGGAGGAAAAGATGGTTGTAAAAGTTCAAAAGGATCTGTTTTCCAACAAGTGGAGAAATATCTCCCAACAACAAGTTTTTCAAGAAGAGCCCAAAGCTGAATTGGTGTAGAAATATTTCCAAGATAGGTGCCCCATTGAAAAATGGGTAGTAAAAGAGGAGCAGCTAACTTGCCTTCCAAAGACTGAATTACAGGAGCTAAAGGGTGTTTGTAGCTTCCATAACCAAAAAGACATCAGCTGATAGTCTGCATGTGAACAAGAGGTTGTTGCAAACATTCCTTTTCTATTTCATGACCCTGTGGCTGAATACATGAACCTATTCACAAGCCAACAACATAGGTCATCTCAAGATCATGTATCAGGTTCCATATTTGGAGGTTCTTCATGTTGCATTCATGTTTTAATTTTTCTTTTTCAACAATATGAAGGCATTGTGGTTCAACAATCTTATCCTGGCCTGGTTCTATTGGAAAATTGAACATACTTCACTGAGTTAAGTACTGTACATAAGTAGGATTGTACATAAATAATCTCACCAGCTGAGAATTTACTTTTCAGTTGTTAGAATTTTTTATTTCTGCATTCTAGAATGAGGAGGAAAGTCCCATGGAGGTTTTTTTGATTACAAAGATTCATTTATTACTCACTCCACACTCAATATTGAAGGAGGTCATTCTACATGTTCTCAACACCTTGCAAGAAAGGCACTCTCCCTAGTAGGAGCCAATGTTGTCACTCACTTCTTCACAAGTCATTAATTAGTTGCTTCAAAAGCCAAATATAAATGATGTTTGATGCCAAATTCTGAGCCACAAAGGCTGTCAAAGCTAGATGGGACCCTATCCAGTGCATAGTGCTCAAAATGAGATTTCCATTGGTATATAGAAGTCCAAAAAAGGGTTCTTGGATCAGAAGTTCAAACCTGCTGAAGAATCCCTTTAGAAAGCTCAGAAAACCCAAAAAATGGCTAAATGTTGAAGAAAAATCGCAATCGGGACCCAGGAGGCTTATTGCATATCACATATCGACGTTCAGACATGTATGGATCAATGACAAAGCATGAAACAACGATCCACAGATTGCTGATATCGCATATCGGCCATCAATGGGTTAGGGAACAATGTATCAGGGATCGACTATTGGTAGGGTCCCAGGACACAGACTTAAGTATTATCTGAGGTTCACAAGTTTTTGCAGGGGCCCATCTATGATATAACAATGTATCGTCAGGGGAGGGCTAAAAGACTTTAACAAAGGAAATGCTTGCAAAACCAAGGCGGATGGCCCCCCTTCTCTTTCCTCCAGATGGCAGTGTGGCGGTATGATGATCGACGATCAGTGGCTTTGGGTTCTCAGATATTGGTGATCGATGGGGGTCACAACTCCAAAACATGGTAAGTCATCGATATTGCAATTTAGTGCAAAGTCACCGGGGAGGCTAAAAATTCGTTTGCAAAAGGAAATGTCTGCGAAAAGAGGGTCGGGAAAGCCTTTTTCTCTCTCTCCTCTAGGGGGCCATGTGGCGGCCCCTGATTGGTCCCCATAACAGACATGGAAGCTGACATCATTAGTGATGTGGAAGTATGGAGGGTGACGTGGCCATACAGATGACACGTGTCACCCAGTTTTAGCATTTTTAGGGGTGAGATGGGGCCTTTGCGGGTGCCACATGTCATCACTCATAGGGTGACACATGGCAGTGATGAAATCACCCCACAGATTGACGATCACAGTAGTTAAGGGTAAAAGCTAAAGAAGATGGAGCCTATGATTGCGATATGCGGGACTCCTCCCCAGCTGTGATTGTGATAAGGAAGAATTCCCTAGGATGCGATAAATTATTATGAGAAGGTCTATAAATATGTGTCCAAACTGTTGGCCCACTCCAAAGATAAAGGTAAAGAGTCCCTTGCTCCTAACGGTTGCGATTGAGATATATTTTGGCAGGCCAGACCCTGTAGATTGATGATCTCAAGGATAAAGGGAAGCACCACAAGAAAAAAACAATAATACGTCGAAGTGCGAGATTTCATAATAACAAAGGAAAGAAGCCCCCAGACAAGAGTCTGAAAGCCTTAGTGTCAGAGGGCTAAGCCTGTTCATTTGTTTTAAACTTTAAGGACCTGCAGTTGTGGTGCTCTAATAGTGTTCTGCAGCAGTTTCAAAGGACGTATGGGTTGACAGCTCCGGTATTGAATGAAGCAGGGGTCAGTGCATAAATGAGAGTATGGGAGGCCTATACAGAGACTTAATTGCTTGACATGGAGTCTCACTGCTCTGCACAACGCAACATTGCCCAGAAACACTCCATGACTTCTCCACGAAACAACTTACTCAGGCAGTTAAAGCAGAATTGATAGAAGCTAACAAGTGCAGCAGTAAACCGCCTAAAAATCAGGGAGAAGCATGACAACAACAAGGATGTGGCTCCATCCAACATCTCCACTGAAGCAGCAAGGGAACACCTCCCCCTTCCTCTCTTGATTTTCTTTCTCTGAGCATTTATTTCTGTATTATTCCAAGAAAGGGATTCGATCCCTATTGTAATCTTAGGTAGATGATAACAGAGCCTGACAGAGTCGAGACAACTAGTCTAGCATGACAGATGGGGCTCAGGCTCAGGTATTTTGATTGTAATTCAAATCTCTCCCACTCTTCTTATAAATAGGGGGATGAAACATAACAGAGGGGTTCCATATTCTCATACCCATGAGGGATGAACTCTGTGTTGCCATTTTGGTTCAATATGTTTTTATGGGACTTCACTGATATCATGGCCGAGTGCATGGACTAGTTATTGGGCCCTTTGGGATAAATGGTGTTCCTTGTTGATTCCAAGAATGATTAATGTACAACACATTTCCTCTTGGTAAATCTCACTTCATTTGTGTTTTCCCATTCTTGAAATAGTGTAATGAGGTTGTTGATTTCTTTCTAATTTGTGGATTGATCTTAGCTTCTAAATAGAGAAAAATACCTTCAGTAGCTCAGATTTGATTTAGCCGCTGGTAGAGAATGATACCCATGTCATGTTTAGTCTGAAACCTTCTTTTTCACTCCTTTATTTTTTTATCCTCTGATTGGAAAACCACGGTTTAGGATTCTGTTGTGCTTACAATACTATCCATTGAATTCCCCTTTCTGATGGAACATTGTTGCCTAGGATTCTATTTGTTACATCCCTATGCACTTGTTTCTCTACCTCCTTTCCTCCTCTCCACCATCAATACAACTTCAGTTTAAGCTATCTCATTTTCATTTGTTGGCCACCAGAAGGAGAAGTCATTTCTTTTTGACATTGCCCAAATACCCCCCAACATTTGGATCAATGAGTTGGCCTGAATCTTCCTCTTCGAAAGCTTATTGAACCAAGCATCTCATACCTTTTTACATGATCTGGGATTGATCCAAGACAATTAATTAAGGTATTACAGGCTCATGTGCATAGATGTGCCTATGCTATTTTATGCAATGGATTGATAAGATTGCGAAATACACATGCACTGAAGCAGTTAAAGAAAAACATAACAAACAAACATGTAAACACAACAAGGTCAATAAGGAGTTCACCCAACACTCCTGGGCTACATCTCATGGTCCAGCCTTCAGTGGTTGCCTCTCTATTATGTTTTCAAGCAGAGTCTTTACAACAGTGAGCTCAATTTGAGTCTCACCCAGTAGATATAAATCAGTAAGACTGTACTTGGATCCCCCAAGTCTCTGGAGTACATAAACTCTCCTTACTGAAACTCAACCTCTATTGGTCACAGTAGTATGAGCCCAATCTGAGACTCGCACATGACAAGCATATACAGAGGAGTTCACTTGAAGCTCTCAAGTTTTCTCTAGAGTACACAAACTCTCTTTGACTCTCTCTAGCTCTGTCTGGCTCGATGTTGCCTTTTTCTTCTGCAGGTTAGCTTGGATCCTTCTTTCTGCTCTTAGCTTTCTGCGTCTAACTCTTCTCACTACTTGTTTCATCTCTATTAGTTCGTGGCTTTAAAGCCAATCTGATTTCTGACTATTCGTTTCCGCTTCCCGGCTTTCCAGTTCCCTTGCCTCTATCCGTTTGAATTCCTCTGTTCTGCGTAATCAATACTGTGTAACGCCTCACAGGGAGGTGGCCACCTGTTCCATAACAAACTGAGTGTCAGTTCTCTTGGACGTCTTTGAAACTACCGTTTTTACCGTTAACTCCAAGAATGCCTGCGAACATGATGCTCTGCCAACAAATCATCCACGTCGGACATCAAATCTTATACAACTCTGTCTGTTTACCCCATTGAATCCGGTCATTCATCGGATTGCGTCTCCGCCGTCGATCTGGAGCCTCCAGATCCTACGGTCTCCATCCATATTGGGCAGGTAAGTAATATGATGTTTACCCATCTGATGTGAGAGGTTTTCTCTCTCTTCTGTCGGACGTGTGGCACCCATTGTGTGGCATCGGGTAGGACTCTGCTAAAATTGCTTACTACTCGAAGCCCTTTTGATATTCTGTCGGTTTCTTGTGGGACCCTGCCTCTGACAGAATCAACGCGATATCCATTATGTTTTATAACCTTTCGGGTCTGGGTCACTTGGGGCTTTTCCTTCTCTGAGGGGTTCGCCCAGCGATATGCAATTAGCGACTTGTTGCTAATTTCATATCAGAAACCACCC